>CM002485.1:4481139-4531591 GCA_000325765.3 Leersia perrieri
TACATGTTTCTACTGATTTAACCTGCAAGAAATATATATCTATGACAATACTTATTTAGTGCCATCGTTATTCATAGTACAAACGCTACTGTTGTAATTTTTTATGTCATAGACTAAATGTGACCTGACCACACCAGTTAGATGACAGTAAGTGTTAAGGTAATAAAGCAATTGTTTGATTTATCCAAATTTTTTGTATCGAATATCATAATGAAAAACGATCATTTGAGTGCATTCAATAATTATTTGTCAACAAGATATATTATATTTATTTTTTTAGTTCTTGGTGATTCATGGCGCACAACAATTTGCTATTTAAATTTCCTTTGTTGTGATTATGCAACTCTTTTTCTCCTTATCCTAAATAATCGAGTATAGTATGATGTTTAGCAAGAGATCAAAATATCCCGCAGCAACGCACGGGGTATCAACTAGTTGTTTAGATGGGGTTGAACCTAGACTGAAAAGACAAATGTGGGTAGGCATAGCAGTAATTTGTTAGGCTTTGTGGCTTACTAGTAATGAAGTACTACCCCCGTCCTAAAATATAGCAACCTAGGAGGGATGTGACCTCTCCTAGAACAATGTATCTGACATGTGGGATGGAGGGAGTAGTCTTTAACGGTCACAATCAAATTTTTTTTTCAGTTGATATTCAAGGCAAGCAAGACTTTGGTCTTTGCTTCTGAAAGAATATGAATGAGAGAAAGTTCAAGTCAAATGCAAATTTCTGATGAAGAGAGTGATGGAATCCATTTCGACATATGGTTGGAACTTTAGAGGAAGAATTGTTGCTTAGGCTCGTGCTCTCCTTATTTCAACTGTTATACTTTGATTTGGTATTTCCATTTAGGTGGTGTGTGTGGGTGAGGGAGGTCTTACGTACTCTTAACTTAGATTTGGGTTGTGTACACCTTCTCAAATGCGTAGATGCCGGGTTTAGTATAATTCATTATTAAAAACAACGAGAGTTATATATTTATTTATATTGTTATAGATGCATTACAGACAGATTACAGATTTTTAAAGGTGGCCAAAAAGAATGATGAAGTGTCGACTAAACGAGCAACCGTCATCTGTAAAGAATCTCTCTTTTTCCCCTCACTATATATGTGCGATGCGCAAATGTGCAATGAGCTTTTCGGTAAGAGATTCCCACAAAAAATCGTACGTAGGAATACTTGGTAAGTCCGTATCCGACACGGCCACAACATTCGAGTTCGCTACGAACTCGGGTAACCCAACCCGCTACATAAATCCGGACCACGCGCCCGTCAACGTTGTGTGTTCGACCAAGAAAGGGAAAGAAAAAATAAAGAACTCACAGCCACCGCCACCACTGCCGGCAATGGCTGTCACGTCGCCGTCGCCGGCCACCGCCGGTCGCCGCTGGACGCTCGCCAACATGCTGGCCCTTCTGTCCGACTTCAGCTCGGCGTGGTTCCTCGTGGCGCCGCTGCTCGCCGCGCACGCGGCGCCTGCTGCTGACGTACTTCAACCTCGTCCTCCGCCGCCGCGCGCGCCGCGTCCTCGCCGCCGTCGACCCCTACGTCACCATCGACATCCCCGACCCCGGCGCCGCCAACGATCAGTACCGTTCCCGCCTCGAGCGCCGGGCCGACGACACCACGTACGAGGAGGTGAAGGCGTACCTGAGCGCGGCGTGCTCGTCGTCGGAGGCGAGGGAGCTCGTCGCCGAGGGCACCGCCGAGGGCCGTGGCCTCGTCGTCAGCATGCGCGAAGGACAAGACGTGGAAGAGGAGTACAAGGGGGTTACATTCTGGTGGTCCTCGGTCAATGATGATGAGCCGCGTCAGTTGACCAGCTTCGGCGTCAACAATAATAATAACAATAACAATAAGCTGGGTAGTACCCAGCGGCTGACTTTCCATCAGCGTCATAGGTATCTCGTTGTCGATGAGTATTTACCGCATGTGCGTCGCAGTGGACGTGAGATCCTCTTCCACAACCGGCATCGTCGTCTCTACACAAACAACAAGAACCCGTTTAGGGTGTACCGCAAGCCATGGAGCTACATCAACTTTGACCACCCAACGACTTTCGACACGCTGGCGATGGAGCCGGAGAAGAAGAAGGAGATTATGGACGACCTTGACGTGTTTCGGCGGAACAAAGAATTCTATCGCCGTGCTGGCAAGCCGTGGAAGAGGGGCTACCTCCTGTATGGCCCACCTGGCACCGGCAAGTCGACGATGATTGCCGCCATGGCGAACTACCTCGATTATGACATCTACGACGTTGAACTCACTATCGTGGATGACAACAATGACCTTCGTAAGCTCCTCATCGAGACCACTAGCAAGTCGATCATTGTCATCGAGGACATCGACTGCTCCCTCAACATCACCGGCGATCGCGCCGCCACGCAGCGGCCGTCATACGGGAGGAGAGGAGACAACAGCACGCTAACATTGTCCGGTCTACTAAACTTCATTGATGGGCTCTGCTCGGCGACCGGCGGGGAGAGGATCGTCTTGTTCACCACCAACCACGTCAGCAAGCTCGACCCGGCGCTGATCCGCCGAGGGAGGATGGACATGCACATTGAGATGTCCTACTGTCGCGCTGCCGCGTTCAGGACACTGGCCAAGAACTACCTCGGCATCGATGCCCACCACATGTTCGACGAAATCGACGAGATACTAAACAATAATAACATCACGCCGGCCGACGTCGCTGAGAGCCTCATGGCGGCGAAGCGGTCCAGCTCCGGCGATGACATGACGTCATGCCTCAAGATCTTGATCGATGAGCTCAAAAAGAGGATAGAGGAGGACGCCAAGGCGGCAGCCGAAGCGAAGGTGAGGGCGGAGGAGGCGGAAAAGGCGAGGGTGGAGTATGAGGCGAAAAAGGAAGCAAGGGCAATGGCGGCGGCAATGGCCGGTCATACGGTCGTTGACGACTACGAGGAAGACGACAGCGATTATTCTGACGACTATGACGACTCCGACGACGATTATTCAGATTACACCGACGATGATTAATTCCAAGATTCAGATGGACAAGAGAGATACAAAGAAAATAGCATAAATGTGACTGATATGTGGTTCAATTACTGTAGATTCAGATGTAATTGCATCATTCCTTCCTCTGTTCTCCAAGTGCTGGAAGTTTGGAAGTATATCTGAACTGATCCTCTTCAAAATTGTCGTGGTTTCTGTATTGCCTAGCAACAGTGAATACACTCTGTAGCATGCAGGCGCAAATTTACCACTTTGACTGAATCTTAATTTGATTCTGAATAAACTTTTCAGTTTTCACTCGATTCTAAATATTGTTTGTGGATTCAGATCTTTGAACCTAAATTTGTATGTGGATTCACTCTGCGCAGAGAGCTTGTATATTGCTGTCAGATTAAAGTCTTGTTTTCGCGTCCATTGCAAAGTTCAGAAAATCCATTTAAAGGATTTTTGTTAATGTACTTCTCAATCTCCTATACCTTCATATTTGTGGACATTTTTGTTAACTTTATTCTTCCTCTGCCCATTTCGTCTGCGTGTGCCTATGCTTCCACATATTGTCACACTGTCACTAGCATGTTGTTGGAGACAGAGGATTATCTTGGTTCTTGTCATTTGATCATATTTCGGTTATTCCATGAGAGTGAGGAACAGCCAGCCATCACAAAACTTTTGTACTGGCCAGCTATTTTTTGTTGTGTATGGCAAGAGTTTATGGTGAGCATGCTGGCATGGGCATGTCACCCACAACAATTAACCTATTATGGGGTTTATTTCTCGTTTTCCACCAGTTTTTTCATGTAGGTTATGTTTGCCGATTAGTTGTGCTGATAACTTGTTTTGGTTTCATTTTTCCAATTTTATCATATCGGAAAGGGTAGAACTCTAAATTCCCCTCTTCCGCTTTTCATGGGAGGGTTTTGTTTTATTTAAAAGCTGAGCTGTTCCTTTTGTTTCCATGTAACAAATGAATTGTTTTTGAAGGAGCTTTTGAAGCAAAGAAACTTTGGTGCTGTCCACAGTGCATTTTTATTCTTTCCCATCTTTGTCATTTGTATTAAAAAAAGACTTACAGATTTACCGTGAAATTTTTTACAATCTATTTTTGAACACAGCGTTACTAGCAGGACTTCGTTGTTGTACGAGACGAGACGAGGATTTGTCGAAAAGCTAATAACTTCACCAGGTAAATGGAAACTACTATATAGGTATGTAGGACAGGAGTATCTTCAGATCACTAGGAGTATGTGAAATGCTGCAACGAAGAATCTCTGCTATAGTGTACAGTAGATCGAATCACAGCTCTCAGTCAATCGATCGAACTGAACTTAGCAGCAGGCACACTCATGTTTGTCTCGGTTATCTTATTCATCGGACTAGCCTGGTTTGTGTAGGCAGCGCATCTAGCTAATCCTGGTTCACCCAACAAGAGAAAAAGAACAAAAATGTTCAGAAGAAAGCAGCTTATCACTTCAACTCGTTTCAGACTTCCAGTTCAATTCGTCCCATCCTCTTCACTTCGGAACATGTTCAGATCAAACTCCCACTCTCCCCGTGGTAGGCTGGTAACTTTTCTCGTGGAAAGTTTCTTCCGAGTCCGAGCATTCACAATGCATCCGCTTATTTACATCAATAAAGAACTAAATTTCTATAAATTTTGTATAACATACAGTAGGAGTGGTTCTGTTTTAACAAATACACGTTGGATTTTATGTTTTTCTTAAGAGGGCTTAGGCCGAGTTTTTTTCAAGCTTATTTTGTATTATTACCCACTAGATTATCACGGACACGCTTCCCAAGCCATCAAACATTACATCTTTTGAAAAAACTTTTTATATGAAACTTCTTTTAAAAAGTCAAATAAATCTATTTTTGAAATTTGCAGTTGCTAATACTCAATTAATCATATATTAATAGTTTGTCTCGTTTTACGTGCGACAAATAATCCTCCTCACTTTAGAACTCGCCCTAAGGGCTTATTCGGTTCATAGGATAAGAAAAATATAGGAAAAGGAAAGGAATGCAGGTGTAAAACAGAGGATTGAAAAACAGAGAAATATAAGTTGAGAGGTCATTCGGATCACAGGATTATAAAAGCATTGGAAATACTGTAAAGTTCTAAATGATGATTATTAATGCATATAACTAGCTGGCATATGGGCTTAACAATGAATCTGTGTGGTCAGCTCACAAATGATGCATGCCCTCGTACTTTGTGCACAAGAAATATAGCATGAGGTTTGAGTGGATTTTCTTTCTCCCCGTAGTTTTCCTGCAGGATCACAGCTAAAGGAAATATTCCTTCAAACTTCCTGTGATCAAAATGAGTAGCCGAATGGTTGGAAAGGAAATACTTCCTATGAAAATCCTTTGAAATTCCTTGGAACCGAATAGACCCTTAGCTGAATTCTGTACCATGAGCCGTGGCCCATAAGCCCATTACCACCACCGTTCCGCGGGAAGCCCTACAAACTCGGGCCCATCCTTCTGTGCAACGCAGGTCAGCATCCAAACCGACCCACTCACGAGTCACGAGCCCTCATCTCCTCCTCACCCGCTTTCTACCCACGAAACCGATCAGACCAGACCGCTCCGTTCCGTTCCGACCCGAACCCCATCCCATCGAGCCCCGCCGCCGCGCCGCTCCCTTCTCTCCCCGCGGCTAAATCCGCCGCCGCAGCCGCCGCGAGCGCCGTCCATCGCCGGTGGGCGAGAGGGAGGAGAGTAGGGGCAGGATGAAGACGACCAAGGGAGGGAAGGTCATGAACCCCACGGACGCCTTCCGCAAGGAGCAGCGGAAGAAGGAGCTCAAGCGGGTGAGTCCTCTCAAACCCTAGGCCTAGGGGGTTCGTTCGTATCCATACTCCGTGCGGCGGAGGGGTAGCAGAACCGGTCTTGGCAGGGTGCGCTGTGGCTGTTAGATTATTTAGGTTTACTGCTCTTTCGTCGATTTGGGCTATCTGTGGTGTAGGAATCGGGCGGTGATTTTTAGATTGGCGGTTTGTGGCAATGTCTGGTGGTGTCATTACCATGCTAGATTTAGTGAGTTGGTGATTTTGGTTCAGTTGGCGATTTTTTTTCGATGCAACATAACCAGCACCGAATTGTTTCCATATGCATTACTAGATATTGTGGTTTAAGAATTTGAATGCGCTAAACATACTAATAAACAGTTAGTTCAATAACCATGGTGGTGTGATTGTGCCGCTTGGTAACCTTGAAGAGGAATAGTAGATTTGTAACACACTAGGCTTTCATAATATAAAGTATGATAGATTGGTACTGTTTATTTGTTTTGTTCTCGTTTGCTAAATTTTCCATCACATGTTTACTCTCCACTACAGAATAAAAAAGAAAGGAAGAAGGTACGAGAGGTTGGTATCTTGAAAAAAGATCCAGAGGCTATACTGGAGCAGATTGATAAACTGGAAAAGATGAGTAAGTATCTTGCACTATAACTTGTGCTAAATTAGCAAAGGTGTATCTAGAAAAAATTGTTATCCGAGTCTTTCTAGAAAAAACAACTGTTTTGTTTGACATAATTCTGTTTATCGAAAGTTCAGACGATTGTATTCTTTCTGTATTACTTGCACACTGGAGTGTTTCATTTTACTCTGTACTGTTATTAAGATCCAAATATGTTTCATACATGATTTGTCATTTGTGGTTTGTATGTTTTTTCTTTAACTTGGTGTGCTCTTTTCATCAAGGTTGCTGAGGTATCTATTCTTACTGTCAGCTCCACTGTGGTATTTCTAGAAGGCTCGGTTGAACATGTTCAATGTCTAAAGCTTCTTAAAGCATCATATTGTAACATGTCTTAATATGTACAGGTGGAATTTTCTTGATCTTAGGATATGTATCTATCTTCCAGTTTTCATCTGTTCTACATCTATTTGCTGGATGGCGTTTCACTCACAACCTAGTTTAGTTAACTTTGTTTTTAGGAGGCTTTTGGTCCATATCACTCAGCGCCATCATGAAGGCCCTCCATTGGGAGGTTTTACAGCCCCCTGATTTTCCACCTAATACATACCAGTAAAAATCTTTCTCTTGCATTGCATTGGAACACCACTAGTATTATTTAAAACTGTGCTATTACATCTTTTAGTTGCTTTGTGTGATTGCACCATCATTGCATGCTCTAATTTATTTGCTTGCTTTGAGGAACTGTGTGAAGCAGTGGGGGTGTAGTATTTCTGATTACTTTTGGCTTCTCTCAGTGATAAAATTACTTTTTGGTTGAAACAGAAGCAGATGGTGCTCTGGACAAGGCTAGGAAGCATAAGAAAAGGCAGCTTGAGGATACATATAATCTTATTGTAAAGAAAAGAAAGGTATTTTTGTTTCTGATATATGTTGAACCTAAGTCCAGACTGTTTATCTGTTATCATGTCATTTGTAATTTATTTTTTTAAAAAAAATATATACAGCATACAACTTTTAAACTGTTTGCCTATTTCTTAATTTTTTCTCCTTGGGCATATTTTGATACATGTCTTAAATCCTGTGTAGTGTGTACCATCGGGTAATGATTTGTTGGTCCCTCCTGTGACTTTCTTGTACTACAAAATGCCATCTGTGTTCAGATGATCTTAGGAACATGTAATATGAAAAGATAATGGGTAAATTTCATGCTAATGTGAACTGACAGTATTGGTTCACAAAAAATAGGATAACACAACATTGGGAGAGATATGACTTGTTGGATTATTTATATTAACTTTTACAATTTAACTGTAGTTTCTTATTAATTATGCCCTCCATTTTCATAAGTAGTCACTTTGGACCACAAAAGTTGTTTGCAATTACTTGTCACTATATGGATCACAATGACACAGTTTCCCATTTAATCAATGGTTAATATTTTAACTCCCAACCTTCAATCAAATTAGCTTCTAGAAAGTTCCTTAGCAGTACCACATTAAATTATCATACTAGGAGCAAAATGGATGTATCATATCGAAAATATATGATTATTTAGGCCTATGTGCCCTAGCCATGGGTGACAAGTAAATGGAAACAGAGACAGAGGTAGTGTACACACTTATTACACATTCTGTGCACTGCCTGTGTTTTATTCGATTGTTGGTTTCAATTGTACTATATTGCTGCTGCACCTGCAATTCTATTGGGTGTTTGATTAGAACATCTAATTTCTGTAGAACCTTATGGGTTGTATACCATTCTTTTTTCTTACAACTAACGATTCAGATATATCATTATTTAATTTCTTTCCTCAACACATGGTAAACTATTAATTTCAAGCTATCTGTGCCAGGAATATGAAGAAAAAATGAAAGAAAAGGGTGAGCAACCAATTATGTTCAGGTGAGATTTATCGTCTTGTTACATTTTATTAAATTTTATGTAGCTTTTCTTGTTATTTAACATGTATTTATTTATATCTGCAGCCATCTTGGACCACCAAAGAGGCGGCCTGCAGCAGAGGAGGATGATAGAGCTAAAAACCCTAAACCTGAGGTATACTTACAATACTTCCTAAAACAATCGAAATTTTGTTTCTGTATATATTGATTATAAATCTTTTAACCAGCTTTGTATTGCAGGATTCTGTTTATTATCATCCAACCCTCAATCCATCTGGGGCACCACCACCTGGCAAACCTCCAATGTACAAATCTTCCATAGGTTAATACCTCCGCTGTGTCAGTGCATAGCATAGTTTCTAAGATCATCATTTTTTAAGAAAAAACTTGTATTTACTTGTCAGTTTTTGTTTCTTGGTTGACATGCAGGTCCAAGGATCCCACTGCCTTCATCAAGTGCCGGGGCTTCATCTTCTATGACGGAAACCGGAGAAGCAGGCCCTTCGACCCTGCCACCCCCTCCACCACCCCCACCATTGCCTACCTCTTCAGAACCTGTCGACCTGTCTGCTCCATCTTTACCTCCGCTTCCACCCCCACCACCGCCTCCACCGAAGCCTGCTAATGTTGCATCAGCGCCAGGCTTACCACCACCTCCACCTCCTCCTGGCCCACCTCCCAGAGAAATTATGTCAGGTCAAACATTACTGCCACCGCCTCCGCCTCCACCACAGCGGCCTTTGCAGCCACCACCCCTAGCTGGTCCGAATGAACTTGCCAATAAGCAGACCATCGGAGAGGGTGCAAGCTTGACAGATTCTGCACAGGTGCACTTTGAGTTTATTTGCATACTCCACTAAATTTTGAATCTCATATTGTTTATGTATATTTTAGAGTACTGTTTGGTTTTAATGTTTGCATGATGATTCCCCTTTGTGAGTTTATCTAAATAAACCTTGCACTGCAGGTGAAAGGTGTGCTACCTCCACCACCTCCTGGTTTGGCACCAAACTCAAATGAAATGCAGAATGCCAATGAGGCTCCTGGTTTGAAGGAAGATGATAAAATCACAAGGATCTTACCACTGCCTCCACCACATCCATCACATTTGCCACCTTTACCTCCAAGACCTCAAACAATGCCTTCAATACAACCTGATATGCTAACTCCAGGAGTTCCCAGGTTTCTTCCACCTCCACCACCACCAGATACAAGGCCACCATTTATGGCTCCTGGAGTCAATGCCAGGCCCCTTCCACCACCCCCTCCAGGATTACCTCCAGCACAGATGCAAATGGCACCCTTTGGTGTACCTCCTGGCCCACCTCCAATGCTTCCACCTCCATTTTTTCCAGGACCCCCAATTCAAACAGGTGATTTTGCTGCCTTCGGTCCAAGGCCAAATTTGCCTCAACAGCCATCATATGTCAAGTCAGCTGCCCCAACAGTT
Organism: Leersia perrieri; assembly: GCA_000325765.3. Classification (NCBI taxonomy): domain Eukaryota; kingdom Viridiplantae; phylum Streptophyta; class Magnoliopsida; order Poales; family Poaceae; genus Leersia; species Leersia perrieri. Next base: position 4,490,901 of record CM002485.1, read on the forward strand.
GTAAAGAGACCATTAGCACAACATACTCCTGAGCTTACAGCTATGGTATGTCCTTACTCTGGTTAACTTTACTAATATCAAGCTTTATCATTTGTTAAAGATTTGTTAAGCACATTTAGAAATTACCAGAAGTGTTTGAAACTGTTTGGTCCTTAGTCATGGTGGATCATATGCAGATATATATATTATCCTTATTTTAACTACTAGTGTACCCTCCATTAATTACAGATTTCTCAGGAAGCAACAATTTGGTGGTGCTTGATACCTGCAATCTGAATAACAGAATTAGCTCTGGATTACATTTTTTTTTATCGTCAAACACTGTCCACATAACATGCTGCTGAGATCTTTTAGAGCATTCCACATTTCCACACCATCTATTTGCGTAGAGAGTTCCCTCATATATTGGATGTGGTTCTCATTGTAGATTTGCGTGTAATTTACAGTATCCTCATCCACAACCTAGAGAAAACTCAAAATGCTATGGTTGACAGTGATTTTCAGATAATTTGTCTTAATATTTGATGATATAATTTTCTTTCACTTTATGTCATCATAAATAAACAAATTGGGCACAACTTTTCAACAGTTGAGTTGGTTAGATTGATACAGCTTGTAACTTAATTGATTCAGATTTTGGCATTTCACTTACATAGTCTCAGATGCTACCATTGTACTAAAAAACCAAATATTTGTTTACAGGTTCCTGCATCAGTTCGAGTTAAGAGAGAATCGGCTCTCCCCAAACCGAAGCCAAAGGTGCAGCAGTCAGCAACAACATCGTCTTCAGCTCTAAAGCCATCGGTGGCTCCAATAAAATCCGAGCCACGGCCTTCGTCATCTGCATCCAAGCCACAAAGCATGGATGATTCCTACATGGCATTCTTGGAGGATATGAAGCAACTGGGTGCTCTTGATGAGTAGCTTGATTAGTCAGAATTGCAAGTAGCTCGAGCCCTCTCTTTGTCCTGTGGCTCATGAGTAGTATTTCCTGCTAAGATACTCAGAAAACAATGCTTGCCCCATGAGCAATGAATATTTCAGACCTACTTTTGTGAAAATGGGGGAGCATTATTCAATCTCCATTGCTGTGCAACACAACTGTATCAAGTCAAATCAATAGAGCATGATTGCCTACCACACAGTTGTATGTTCAACGATTGCCTGGGCCTATTCAGATTGATGCCACCAGTCGTGGGTGGCACCACTAATATCTTTGCTTAGCACCTTGTAGACACTACCTTTGCTCAGAGGTCATTCTCGTAGAAACGAGCCGCGGTTGTCATTAAATTGTGATTTCAGTAGGTGCCTGAGTGAATCTTCTTCTATGTACCTGGTGCAAGCTAATTTTTGTCGCAATAATAAAGTACTTCTGTGGATATATTTCTAATTGAATTTATCAATGTTTATGTGCAATATCATAAAGAATGCTTGTGCTAACATGTTCTAAAAGGAAAAGAATGTTTCTACTTAGAAAACGTGTTCGTATGTATGTTTCTGTATCTCTTTCTGTCTGGAACTGACATGGTAGTAGTTCTCCACTTCGTGGTCTTCATGTTTGATAAGGAATCCTTGGAGTACAGCATGCAACTAGTATTTCCAGCTTGCAAGATGATTCAGATTAATGTCTTGTTATATGTTATTATTATTAAGCATGATGAATAATCCTGGTGGTCCTTTTGAAAATTTTAGTGTTTCACATTATGGCCCCATTAACAAGCATGTTTTTTTTCCTGATTTCTGCAGAAAATAAGTTGTTTTATATGAAACTGATTAGCTGATACTCTGGCTAAAAAATGAACCATCATCTAAATTTTTTGTATTGGAGTATATAGCTAGTGTAATAGCTCACGTTAATACGTTATGCTAGTTTGCCATCTTCAGTACTTGAAATCTCGAATTTTTTTTTAAAAAAATTATGCAATGTCAACACAGTGTTCTTTTCATGGACTTCGTGGGCAAACCTATTGGCACTAATTTATCTAAACACTGTAAAATATTTCTTGTAAATTGTAATGTCAGCTTGAGCTCATTCGTCCCTTCAAGAAGACATGGACAGAAAATATTCCCAAACACTATTGTCCATTTCAGTGTCACGCACCACGTACTCCGTATTTATCTAAGAACTATAATTTTCTCCCCCCGCAAAAAAAAAAAAAGAACTATAATTTTCTCGATCGCTCGTAAAATCGTATTCACATGTCATTGTTGATTCGAACAGATGATAAACTGTGAGTTCACGATACTATTGAAATAAATTATTCTGTGACTGGCGACTTCTGGTGCCAGAAGGGACAATTTAAATTCTCAACTGAAACTGTCCTTTCAGTTGAGTTTGCCTTCAGTTGGCACTGACTTATTGTTCTCGTTTTAATTATGTACTATTATGAGGTTGAATCATATTCTAATCGTTTGACTTAAGCTGGCCCATGAGTAACAGCAATATTCCTTTGGTTCCCTAGCATGATACAAGGGAAAGTAGAGCAAGGAGAGATTGAGCTCCTGTAGTCCTACATGTTTGCATCTTTCCTTTGAATTTAGCCAGCTCCTGCAGGTCAACCAAACATTATCCTGTTCAAATGATATTGTTATACACTCACTGGTTGAAAGGCACATGGAATAACAGCATCATAGATAAGAGTTGCCATAAGGAGTTGGCATTTATAATAATTATATCTTTGGTTCCAATTTTCTTTGGAAAAGAAAAAAAAAGTCGCTTCAGTTTCTCATTCATTTTGAGATCTTTCACTAGAAAAAGTTTGAATGAAGTTTCAGGAATAAAGTATCACTGGAATACAGTACTCAAAATGTTGTCACGCATTCCTTGTTGAATGCTACTACAGTTGAGCTTTCTGTACACATATTTTGGTGGTAACTGTTCATGTGAATTCATCTGGTGTAGTCGTATCCCACATCCAGCTTCGGTCAAATGGAGTTCTTTTCTTATCTTGACAGGTTCTGTCAAATATTCCATATGTAGCTTGCTTAGGTAATTGTATTTTTAAAATTCTATGTGAATTGTTACACTAATTAAGAACAAGTAACTTTTGTTATGAGCAACATCAATCCGGCCATATGCTGCATATTCAAATCGTTTGTCTGTTTCTGCGTAAATTGGAAAATCCTTTCATATATCATTTTCTTTAACTTAATGCTAACCTTTTCCAAGTTCTCAAAAGGTTAACAACAATTTTGGACGTGCTGATGGTATAGTAAATTTAATAAACCACACCATGAACAGCCTTTTTTTCCTCAAGGGCAGGGTGATTCTGAACATTGTCAAAAAGAGATAATAAAAGCTTGGAGTGTGATTTGGTGACAGAAGAGGCAGCATGAGTAACTTTTTCATCTGTATCTTTTGAGACCGAAATCACCATCAAATATGACAGTAGTAGTAACTTCAGAGCCAGTACTGTTGAGTGTTTTCTCCAGATTGCTTCATGTGAGTACTCTTATCCAGGGTCAAAATACAAAACCACTTGCTCACTCTCTTTGACTTCAGTATTCCCATTAAATAATTTTCGTCTAAACAAACCTCCCTTGGGCCCTTAAAAGAAACACAATTTCAAGTATCCCAAGTAACCTACCTTTCTGTTCCTTTAATTAATCCAAACTACAACGACTTAAAGCTTTCATATCTTCCCAAGGTCAACTATTGCTGTATGATCAATTTTTTTTGTTACATTTGGACTTTCATGATATATTGATATAACTCCACTTGTGACAATGGTCCTACCTGGAGAAAAAAATCGCAATTAGGTAGTCTTTGTAGACAGGATTTGAACTATCTGGTAGTAAATTGACAACCAGCCTTAAGAAAAAGCAGATGTGTCATGCAATTAGTGCAGTAAATAGGGTTTACAAAGCCACTGAAGAACATCAGTTGATTGTCCAAGATGTAGTTATGGCAATAGAGGGTGAGAGTAACAACATTTTTAACTTCTTCCTCTGACATGAAAATTTACATGTTTCAAGTTGGCGTTGATTCAACTTCAAGCTTTATATTCTGATGGCATACACAAAGAATACAATATTGTAGTTTGCAATGCACTGAAAGTCTGAAACGGATGGATCTGTGTGCTTCAGGTTTACCAGTAATAAAATTGAGCTGATTAGAGCATTGGGTATTGCAGCGACCAAATACTCTGAACTTCATACTTCAAATAGGCATGTATCCGTTGACAAATTTGCCGTCAATTTCACCTTGTCACTCTCACAATCCAAACAGGCACATTTGTCTTCTCTGATCCATGCGACCACCAGGCTTGATTAATTAATTGCAAATAGGAGTACATTACTACATGCTAAAGCTCATCTTATGATATAATAATATCCACATAAAAATAATAGTTGTCACCATCCAACACATGTGATCTTTCAGAAATCAGAATTAACTCCATCAAAAATCACAACTAGGTTGTCTTTTCACCACCAAATATTGAGCTCTTGATCTTGCATTGGTCAATGGGCAATGGCTGCCTCCTCCATACATACATAAAAGGCAAAGTGGCAAACTAGTTTCCCACCATTCTGCCTCTGAGCAATCTGACACCTTCTCCTTCTTCCACCATGAGGTCGTCGGCACCGACCAGCACGGTACTACTCCTCGCCGTCGCCACCGTGCTCCTCCTCGCCGTCCGGGACAGCCATTGCGCGCAATTGTGCATGGATTCAAGTAAGCCGTTCTTGCAATTTCTCTGTTTCATGATCGAATTTCACCTTTGTTTGTGAACCCCAACTGACAATGGTTTCGATCATGGCGGCGCCGGAGCAGCGTTCCCGAGGACGGTCAACGGTTCTCTCCCCTTCTGCGGCTACAATGGCACCTCCTGCTGCAACTCCACCGACGACGCCGCCCTCCAGCGCCAGTTCGCCTCCATGAACATCTCCTCCACTCCCTGCGGCGACCTCGTCAAATCCATCCTCTGCGCCGTATGTTGAATTGATATGATTTATGACTTTTTCCCTTTCTCAATCGATCGCCGGAATCCCCAATTTATTGAAATCGCCGCCTGCAGAGATGCAACCCGTACGCCGGCGAGCTGTTCACTGTGACGACGAGCCCTCGGACCGTGCCGCGGCTGTGCAATTCCACCGGCGGCGTGGCGAGCCGGCTCACCGGCGGCGGCGACGGACTACTGCATGACGGTGTGGGACACCTGCAAGGAGGTGCGGATCCCGGGCTCGCCGTTCCAGCCACCCCGCGGCACGGGNCGGCAAGCCGGCGGCGGCGACGGACTACTGCATGACGGTGTGGGACACCTGCAAGGAGGTGCGGATCCCGGGCTCGCCGTTCCAGCCACCCCGCGGCACGGGCGCCGCCGCGCCGACGCTCACCGACGTGTGGCAATCCTCGGGCGACTTCTGCGCCGCGCTCGGCGGCGCGCCGGGCGCCGCGCCGTGCTTCGACGGCGGCGAGACCGCGTCGTTCAACGCGACGCGCGCCTCGCCGCCGGCGAGCCACGGAATCTGCCTCGAGCGCGTGGGCAACGGCTCGTACATCAACATGGCGCCGCATCCGGACGGATCGAGCCGCGTGTTCCTGAGCAACCAAGCGGGGAAAGTTTTCCTGGCCGCCGTGCCGGCGCAGGGATCCGGGAAGACGCTCGGTGTGGACGCGGCGAACCCGTTCCTGGACATCACCGACGAGGTACACTTCGACAACGAGTTCGGGCTCCTCGGGATCGCGTTCCACCCGGATTTCGCGAAGAACGGACGGTTTTTTGTTTCCTACAGCTGCGACAAGACGCAGTCGGCGTCATGTTCTGGCCGATGCGCCTGTAACTCGGACGTCGGCTGTGATCCATCGAAGCTCACCGCCGACAATGGCGCGCAGCCTTGCCAGTTCCAGAGCGTCATCGCCGAGTACACCGCCAATGTCTCCTCAGGCGCCTCGCCGTCGAAGGTACACACGCTTTCCACTCACCTTTTAGTTTCAGTCCAATGTCCAAAAGTGTAAGCTGATGAGAAAAGATGGATAATTCTACTTCCGCTAGTGTGGGCCCTCTTAAAAGTACCAAGCGTCATAATTTAAAAACTTCAGACATAGGCATATGGCTTTGATACTATCGTATAGTTTAACTCAAAAGCTTAAGCTGACGAGGAACGATGAATTGTTTCACTTGTGTTTCAATGATTTTGCTGATGTGGCGGTGCTTGATGACGTGGCAGGCGACGGCGGCGAATCCGGCGGAGGTGAGGAGGATCATGACGTTAGGACTGCCGTTCACGACGCACCACGGCGGACAGATACTGTTCAGCCCGGCCGACGGCTACCTCTACTTCATGATGGGCGACGGCGGCAGCGTCGGCGACCCGTGGAACTTCGCGCAGAACAAGAAGTCGCTGCTCGGCAAGATCGTTCGCATCGACGTCAACCAATTGCCAAGTAACGAGAAACCGTTCCCGTTTTCAAATCAAATTACCCCCCAAAAAGAGCACCTTTTAAGCTAGAAATTCGAAAAAAAATAGCCTCCTAACGAATTGATCTTCAGGTCCAATCCTGCCCGATAACATTGTTCATGATAATGTGTGTATTAGCTATGCTCGTCTGAAATTTGTTCATATTCAAATCCAATGCCCAGAAAGCAGTACTCGAACCAAAAATTCAAAATTTCCCAATCCTGATCAGTAACTGTTCATGAATAGGATAGTGCTTTAGCTGTCCTCGTCTGAAATTTGTTCATATTCAAATCAAATGCCACCAACAGAAACCTTTCAAGTAAAAAATTCCTCTTTTTTTCCAATCCTGATCAGTCGCATTATTCAGAATAGTGCCTGAATTAGCTCTGTTGGTCTGAAATTTGTTCATAATTTTGTGAGTTCTGCAATTAGGATGCAACAAATCCTAACAAGATGATTGACTGATCATGCATTCCTACTACGAACTCTGCAGCTGGCAATAGCACTGCAGGATGGGGAAACTATGGTATCCCCAAGGACAACCCCTTCTCCACTGATTCCAAGTTTGCGCCGGAGGTTTTCGCCCTTGGCTTCAAGAACCCATGGCGTTGCAGCTTCGACTCCGGCAAGCCATCCGACCTCTACTGCGCCGACGTTGGACAGGTACCAAATTATATTTGCTACTCCACCCTACCTCGATACAAGGGATAGAGGCATTTGAAATTTGCCCCAAATGGGAATAAGTATAGTTACATGTCAATCAATCATCTTCTATTCAAATTTCTCCCTATTTTACCACCACCTACCAGGCTACCACCACTCCTCTGTCCTCACATTACCTAGGGGTTAGTAGTCTTTCCTCTCTATTCTTTAATTTTTCGAAAACAACAAATACATTACATATAGGGACAGAGCAAGAAGTATTTTCACGATGATTTCTACTGCAGTATTATTCTTCAACAGTTCAGTGACAACATGCCTCACAAACATCAGGGTTAATTCTGTTCATTTTTAAGAAAACAAATTGGATTCTTTGGGGGGTTTCACAAATTCACGATATAATTGTGATAATTTTATGTAAATTTGAAAGTAGTACATTTAAATGCAAATCTACATATGCCATTCCTCTTGTTTTAAACTGAGTATTCAAGAATTATTAATGATCAAGCTTCTAAAAGTTGATCAAATATTGTCGTACCAAGAGTGAATTTTTCTTCCATTTCAAAAGAAATGTTTTGTATTAGGCGATACAAATTTGCCATCTAACTATAAACATGTAAAAATTCCATGTCAAATTTGAAACAGGCAACATATGAGGAGGTAGACCTGGTGATAAAGGGCGGGAACTACGGTTGGCGGGTGTTCGAGGGCACCACCCCCTACCTCCCCCTATCAAGCCCCGGCGGCAACACCTCCGCCGCCGCCATCGACGCCATCCCGCCGGTGATGGGTTACGCCCACTCCGCCGTCAACAACAACGTCGGCTCCGCCTCCATCACCGGCGGCTACGTCTACCGCTCCGGCACCGACCCTTGCCTCTCCGGCCGCTACCTCTACGCCGATCTCTACGCACAATCCGTCTGGGCCGGGCTCGAGTCGCCGGAGGGCAGCGGCGTGTATGACGTCACGTCACTGCCGTTCGCCTGCTCCAAGAAATCACCGATCCCATGTGATGCCGCGGCGAGGAGCTCATTGCCGTCGTTGGGTTACATTTTCTCATTTGGTCAGGACAACGCCGGTGATGTCTACTTGCTCACCAGCAAGGGTGTTTATCGGGTTGTGGATCCTAGTGAGTGTGGGTATACGTGCCCGATCAAGAGCTCCGCACCCGGGAGCTCGCCGTCGTCGTCGCCTGGCGCGTCGGCGAGCGGCGCCGGTGACACGGCGAGGAGGAGCCCCGTGACGGCAGCGATGGCGGTGGCAGGAGTGCTCCTTGCCTTGTTTGCTCTCTGAGCTGATCATGGCGTTTTGGGAATTTGTCAGGTTGTTTTTATATTATGAATTTGTCATGTGATATGGAATCTTGTCTCTGCAGCTTTTGAATTTGGATGTTTTGGGGGGTTACTCGTGTTTGTGGGAGTCAAAAGATCATGTAAATTAACAAGATAGGACTTTTAAATTTTAATTAGATATCCAATTTCCTTTATTTGTGATAACTCATAACACGACAATATTATACACCTCCAGCTCTCAAGCAAAATGTCATATTCCCTCCATCCTAAATGTATCTATTTCAAACTCTTTTGCTGCTATTGTCAGCGTTAAGGCAAAAAGGTCACCACTTAACCATGTTGCTTAGTTTCAGAGGGCGAGACGTGCAAGCTACGTGGATTTTGGTGGAGCTTTAGATGAAAAGCTCAAAAACCCAACTTCTCCGGATTGACTAGTTTATTTTTCAAAATCTATAACTGCATATTCTCACTTATAGACCATTTGGGACAGCTGCAGCATTTAACAGAAGCCGCACCAAAAGGCCCTTAATGAACCTGCGCAGAATGATCTTTGTGTGCGTGTGTTGGGGGGGGGGGGTGTTATTGTCCCTGGCCAATGCATCTGCTTATCTAATAAAACTCCAAATCAGGCATGTGTTATTATCTGTGGCTAATTAACCTCCTGATAAAAAATGGCACGCCACCTTAGGAAGAATGACATATAACAAAGATGTGCCTTTTGCATTTCTCAAGTTTATAACTTGCCACGACCTCACTTCACAGGATAATATATACAGTAATAGCCTAAGCAGCCAACATTATTAGGGGACAAGTACTTTCCTGAGAAAATCACAAAATTCTCCATGAAGACTCCACAAATAACACCGTGATAGTTATTTGCACCGCATCAGTTTAGCCGATAGCAATGTTCTTTTTGCATCATCTGCATGAGAAACGGTAATTAGTTTGCTGCGACAGAAAGGAAAATGCAAGGCAACTTTTTTTTACGAGGAAGCAAGCAAGTTATACCTGTTAGCAGTAAGATCTAATTGCAAAATTCAGAAGTACACTATACAAAGTGAAAACAAATTAATGTAGCAGACCTGCAATAGTTGCAGCAGAAAACTTATCAGGTATGTTAGCTTCAGACTCCACTGATGCTTTCGCTATTGCAATCCCAACAGCAACAGATTGCATCATATCCAAACCTCCACATAGAGCTGAAATGACTCCACCAACAAAACAATCACCAGCACCTGTGAGGCTGACCACTGAAGCAGACACTGCAGGTAAATGAAAAACACACGTTCTGGTAGAGCCTTCTCTAGGAAAATTTAGAAGCATGTTAGATGGAAAACACCGCTCCAATTTGTCAAGTAGCATAGTTGAGAAAGACGTCGTTTCAGACTTTTGCTGATCCATCATCAAACTTGTGCACTCTTTGCAACATACAAAAACACCGTGTGAGCCAAGTGTCACCAGAAGAAACTTTATGCCCTTTTCAAGGAGAAAAAACATTGCTGGGCTGAGCATTTCAAACAAATACTCAACAGCTTTGGCTTTGTTCTTGAACTGATCTATTTTGGCAAAATTGTATTTCTCAGGAGGAGATAATGAATTTGCCATAGCCACAAGCTCAAACTCATTTGGGGAAGTGTAAGTTATCTGAATCACCAAAAAATTTAGTTATTAAGGGATAAGACCTTAGTATGATACATATAGTAATTAAGCACCAATTCAATCCTTTGCACTCACATATTTTGCGATTGGTGCAATCCTTGAACTCTTCACAATTGAGACAGGCTCAAAAAACACAGGCACTCCTACTTCATGTGCTACTGGGAAAAGAAAAAAAAAAAAGCAACATTCATGTCATCAACCTTTTTATCCAACGTAGAAATCAGGAAAGAAAAACAAAATGGCGTAATGATTGATAGGACTGTCTTGCTAATTTCGGGTTAAGGAAGTTCCTCAAAAAGATAGTTGGAAGCGAGATGAGGACTGCACCAGCACACTCCAAGATAACGCAGTTCTACAATGATACACTCAATAAAAATGATTTTTATAAAACTAGGGAGTGTTTACAATTAAAATTGCATACATTAGTACTACCTCTAGTCACATTTATTTGAAGTTGGGAGAGCTAAACATAGCTCTCCAGTGTCTAATACTTTTTACAAGAGGGAGTGTAATAGGGTATCTGTTAACAATACTGCCGCATAATCAGAAACCAAATTGAGAACTGTCGGCAAGGCACTCATACATATTCTGCTGGTTAATGACACTGCTGTGGAACAATGCAAGGAAAGTTGTTCCAATGGCAGGTTCAACATAAAGGCGTTCATTTTTTTTCAAATTTCTTAAGGAACAAGAGTACATGACATGAATATTCTGTTCACTCCTCCCTTTGGATAAAAGTAGTCTTCTGCTAACATTAGGTTCGAAAAAACCTAAAATTAAGTAGGAAATCCATATTTTCTCTAGTGAAAAAATTTAGAACTTAATTGACATTTTATTTCCCAAGTAAAAGTTTCAGAGTTAAGGTGAAAATTTACAAATTGTCAGGTTTCAATGTTGCTGTTTTCCTGATTTTATTCACTTCAAATTTTCATTCCAGCCTTACAATATGCTTAGCATTACTGATACTGAGTTGAAACTTCCAGATTTCTCAAACAAAAAGTTTCTCGAATTGAGTTGAAGGTTTTAAATTTGAACTGGAAAACTACTGGTTTCTCGAATTGGATTTTTTTCAAGATGAAGTTGAATGTTCCTGGCTTTGTTCCTGATTTTTTGAGATGAAAATTTGTAAGGTTTTGTTTTCTTATTTTCTTGTAAGTTTATATAATAAAGCTAAAATAAAAAGGCTGCAAGCAACATATCCTTCAAAAATATATTGTGTGCTTTACATGATTGCTTTTTTATTTGGTTGGCAAAAATACTTCTCATCGGTTGGCACAAAAGGCAACAGGGAAGGTTAGATGCAGCCACACAGATGCTATTATGTTGAAAAGTAGTGGGCTGCAATCCTTGTTAGAAAGCAGGCACAAGATGCAGCATCACATGCACATGTGAATTAGGTAACCCCTACATTTATTCTACCTGGTTTAAATGCATACTAGTAATAGTTATCATGTACACTTAGGAGCTTACTGACTAAGTAAGCAAATAAGGAGGAATAACCTACTTTTGCAGGAAGCTTCAAGTGACTCAGGAGATAAATTTGCATCAATCATTAGTAGAGGTGCATTGGAGATGCAGGCACAGAACTGACATATCCAGCTAGGAGAAAGAAATTTTTCCTGCCCAACAAAAACTTGGAGATAAGTGATAGCTTCTCAAGATTGGTGTTAATATAGATCTAACACTACACAATGTACTGCAAAATTCTTACAACTGCCCCAACACTTGCGACGCCAGCAATTAATTCACCACTCCCATCAAACACATTTGATACTATTGGGGTTGTTACATCATCAACCTGGAGTATTCCTATGTAATTATTAGCAACAGTGTTAGCTAACAGAAACTAAACTATACACTCCATCCAGTTATAAATATTATACACTTAGGACAAAATTTGGTCAAACTTTTGCAATTTGACCATCAATTTTATATAAAAAAAAACATTGTAAAACTAAAGTGTATGATATTATGATAGTACTTTTCAAGGACAATCTACGCATACCAACATACCGTTCTTTTTGTGTTCAAACTAAACATTGAGAAGTTATAGTGTTGGTGCTAAATATTTGTGGAATATTTTGTAAAGCAGTGGACAAATGGAGCAGTGGAAAAATGGGAGGTTATTTCTCTAGTAGTGCTGTGAACAAGAGGGAGCTTGTGTGTGTACTTGTGCAGCTAGCTATAGCTAACTTGCTTGTATTCTTTGGATTGCTTTGATCAGTACACATACATCACTTCAGCAGTCACTACTCTTCTCTACCCAGCCTACACTAACTATGTCTATTTATAGGATTTACAACCGACATGACAAGAAGCTTCTTCAATACACTAGTACAACAATACTACTCCATACAGCCAGCCATCTCTAGTTACACGATGGTTCTAGACTTCACAAGAAATTTACAGAGTAGTACTGTGCTAGCTCTTGACCATTAGTTCTAGAAATATTTAGAAGTTGGTCAAATACACTACTATTTGCAGGAAATTGAATTATCTCCAACAAACTCCCTCTTAATTCATTTCCTGCATTTTTCAATCGGCTCTCTGTTGTTGGTGCTAAATATTTGTGGAGCAAGGGAACAAAGATGGAGTTTATTTTTGTATACTAGCTTGTCAGTAGGCACAGGGAGCTCGTGTGATGTTGCTAGCCAGTTTTCTATTCACTCAAAACAGTAGTGCATTGGGCAGTAGTTTTCTATTCCAAGCCGATTGAAATATGCAAGAAATGAATTAAGGGGGAGTTTGTTGGAGATAATTCAATTTCCTGCAAATAGTAGTGTATTCGACCAACTTCTAAATATTTCTAGAACTAATGGTCAAGAGCTAGCACGGTACTACTCTGTAAATTTCTTGTGAAGTCTAGAACCATCGTGTAACTAGAGATGGCTGGCTGCATGGAGTAGTATTGTTGTACTAGAGTATTGAAGAAGCTTCTTGTCATGTCGGTTGTAAATCCTATAAATAGACATAGGTAGTGTAGGTTGGGTAGAGAAGAGTAGTGACTGCTGAAGTGATGTATGTGCACTGATCAAAGCAATGCAAAGAATACAAGCAAGTTAGCTATAGCTAGCTGCACAAGTACACACACGAGCTCCCTCTTGTTCACAGCACTACTAGAGAAATAACCTCCCATTTGCCATTTGTCCACTGCTTTACAAAATATTCCACAAATATTTAGCACCAACAACTGGTATCAGAGTCTGGTAGCAGAAGTATGTTGGTGCTACAAAATTTATGGTGAAGATGGAGGCATACAAGTCAGAGAATTGACAGTATCTGAAAACAAAAATGAAACTGGCATGTAATAGTAGGCATGCTGCAGTCAGATAAGTATATGTTCAAGATTAAATTGGCACCAGGTAACTATGTTTTATTTTATAGAGGATAAAATTTCCCTTTAAACCCGTTACTGTTATAATTTCACAGTAGTTGGTATATCAAAAGTAGGCCCATATTCATCACTCCATGCATTAATAATTGGCAAAGAGTATACACTAGACCAGCAATTCAATGCAAATAGAAGAAATAATAATCATATTGTCTCAACACACAAGAGAAACTACAGTCTTTTCTAACAAACATAACAAGACACGACTATAATTGTAACTTCAAGGATGTATACTACAATATGAGCATCTTCAGACTTACCATCTGTACATAGTCCAGCCGACCTCCAGTATTTCAAAAGGAAATCCCCTTCAGTAGGAAAAATGGAAAGTATTGAAGCAAATATCCACTCAGAGAACAGAAAAAGGACAGACTATAAATGAGTAAATCATTTAAAAAAAACTGTCACCACAAGTAGATACAAATACCTGCCATATCCTTTCCAACAACACTAATCATGAATGGTCGAGTCTCAAGCTTATAAATGCACTCAGCAATATTTCTTGCTACTCCCCCACTGATGTATTTAACCTAAGAAACAAATAGATTATCAAGTAGTGCACAATGTCCTACGAAAAGTTCTCTTGATAAATGATTGAAATGAAAGTAGTAAACCTATGTATGAATAAGAAGCATACAGTACAAACCAAATTGGAACAAAATGTGTTTGTATAAATCGGAACAAAAGGTGATTGAAATTGAAGAGTGATTATTCTAAAACATCTTAAGAGATTATAATTCTATTTAGAACAAACCACACATTTTCCTCACTGTCATGAAACTACACATAAGGGATAACCTCAGCTGCTTCAGCCAACTCGAAATTACTGCCCAAAACTTAGAACAGGGCTTTATTCTGAAGCTTAAATCAAGAATAGTATTATGATTGATATTTAAAGTTCACTTTGGGGGCTCAAACTTCACAAAACAAATCCCAACTGACCAGAGAAGCTAAAGCAAGGTCCTTGCTACTTCTCACAACTAAGTTGTGGTAGAATTACACATGAATGCCACTCTTCGAGAGGTGGAAGCACGAAACTTGGGGTTAGCAAATCAATCATTTGCAAGAAACCACTCCAAAGAGACGAGTCCGTCCATATATCTCCCCTTTCCAAGTGATCATTCAACCATGCAACCGACATCTCTGGATTTGGATTGTAATCCAAAGCTGAATTTCATAAGGATATGTAGGTTCATTTTCCAGCTTACTGATCAAGCTTATGGAAATTACAATCAAAGCATCCTCCTGCAGAACCTTCTTCCCCATATACTCGCCAGTCCTAGGCTACAAATTCAACTTTATTTTGCATTGAATAGTAAGTATTATCAGTCATGTTGATCCATTCAATCACATGCATATGCCATCCTTCTTGCATACCAACAAATAAGCAGTTTACTCAAGCTAAAAAGTTAATAAAGAGCAGGATGTCCAAACAGCATATGGGTGGTTTACCATCCCAGGCACAGTCGTCCCAGGATGTGGCTGCATGGATGGCTTGGCATGGATGTCCAGCACCATCCCCCCAATAATCACCGGAAATGACTCTGATCTTGTGGCGCCTAATGGATTCTGCACAGAAAACAAAATAAAAAGCTCAGCAAGAAAACTGAAAAGCCCAAGAAACGCTTGGTAGGTAGGTACTCGATGGGATTGCAGGTTGTAGAGAAGAGGTTAAGTTGCAGTAGCTCCTCTTAAGGTAGCCGTACCTGGTGAAGGATTGGTGGTGGTGCTGGGAGGAGGTGGCGATGGACAGACTCCATCCTCCGCAGAGAAGAGGAGGTGGCAGTGGTACCAGCCATGGAGACGGATGGGTTCAGGGTCAGGTGGCTGAGATGCAAGAAGCAAACCACAATCTGCTAGTTCCTTTTGGGCAGTGGCACAAGAGAAAGGCCTACAAGAAAGAGAAGATTTTATTTGGTTTATGTCACAGATGCAGCATTCATCCCACAATAAATTTCTTTTCACATAAGCAATTGAAAGATGGAAAATCAGCTAATATTTAAGTGCTAAACATTATTCTGACATATTCCTGCTATGAGATCAACACCATCTGTTCATCTTATTAGTTAATTATTATACATTATATTCAACTGTGGGGGCCTCCCCTACAGTGCTTTCTTCAAAAAAAAAAATTATGATACATTATACCAACTTTCCCATTCTTCAGTTGCAATAACTGATACCAACAATGTAGTAATATTACTCTAGTTTTAGCTTTGTCAGATGGGAGTTTTATTTTCTATTTCTATTGAGACAGTATAATGTTTACAGTATCAGTAGCAACATTACCAAGGGATTAGCACAAGAGATCAGCCAATACCTTTTTTAATTGAAGTTCTTGATATTGGTTTGTTTTCAGATATTAGGGACAGAGCAGCCCGTCGCAGCACCAATGTCTCTCTCAATGAAGTTAAATAATCTTTGCTCCCTTGAATCTATCATTATTTCACGTGTGATCAGTGAAGTTATTAAGATGAAATGGAAGTCTCATAATGTTGATACTTAAGAACTCATTGAGATAAAACTTGGCAAGACAAGCTGGTTGGGCTAAAAGCTGACATGCATACAAGCAACCACATGTTGCCTATGTTTCTGTTCATACCTGTTTATTTTAATTTAATATAAATCACAAAAAACAGGCCATACTTGAGCTCATTGATTTCATATTTTTCACATTTTGATCATCCAGAGATAAATATTAGAGATCACAGAAAGTAAAATTGTAAGATACTGGCTGCTCTAGGCTCTGGTTTCAGGTCCTGGTTGATGGTGACTTAATGCCCATATGTGCCTGGGTAGTGGGTACCAAGTGCAAACTCACTCTCAATTTATGATACTTCAAAATAAGGTTTCCAACTCTATACCAATAGAGTCATGGCACACATTGCATATTGCCAAAGCCCTAGGAACACCGCACACGGCACGGGAGCCAGTGGCAGTGCTGACTTGTTGGTGCAATTTCTGCACTTTAGCATAACTTGTTAACCAGTTAGTTTGTTCAGATTGGAATTGGTTGGCTATTTCAGTTATGTTTGTTAGAAGCTAGCCCTAATTAAGTGAGCATGGCATTATCATTCAGAATTAAACAAGAATAATCATCCACTCTTATCCCCTTTGTCCCCTGCCCATTCCCAGTTCTTGGCACCAACAATATAGCCATGCTAAGGAGTTGGGACATTCGCTCTTCTGGATATTTTCTTCTTTGCATGAAGTGATTAAAAGTCTAAACCAGATTCATGTGTTCTTGTTAAAACACACATACTTGAATGCAGTGCGTTGAGCAGGCATTCAGGAGTGAAGATTGTAAGTCATTTTCTCCTATGTTAGCAACAACACAAACCAAACAATTTGCTCTGCAAGCTCAGTTTAGAGGATGTTGTCTGGCTAAATTATGATACATTATAAATTGTAACAACAAATAAGATATTTCGCTAGTAAAAGTGAAGCAGAACAGAACAAGCTTTCATAAAGGATCGAAAACAACAACCAGGATCATATCATGGCACTTTTATTTAGAGTAATGGAATGCACTGAGAGCTAGTAGAAAATGCTCCAATCAATGATGTGGTCCTTTCTCATATATAAAAGGATTCAGCCCAAGTTCTATGGAAGCTGAATAAAGCTTTGATGCAGTACAAAAAGCTGGGGATTCCAGATTAATGTGACCAGCTACTACTACAGCAAAAGAATATCAAAACAACATATAGCCTGTCTGTCTTGTCTAAGAATCTGTAGACCCTCAAAACATAAATCACATATCCTTAAACAATGGTGTACTTGGTGCCTTGGTGGGCACTTGGTGCAGCGAAGGGAGCACAGCCAAGGCTTCACCAACGATGGCAGGGGCATTATCATTGTCATTCGCAAAGCACTTGGTTCCGAATTTGACACTGTCAGAAAGCAGGTGATTCACTCCAAACAGTTCACTATAAGAGATCAGGAAAGGAAATATGAATTGAGCATACAAGTATTTTGTGGCAGAGGGCCTGATGTGCAGCGCCTGAACCTGCACGAGCACCTCCTTGCCCACGTAAACTGGTGCTGCAAACTTGAGCGATTGCCGCGCGTACACAGCTCCAGGCTGCATTAGCGTCAGCATCAGATTACTAGAAGGACATGTCACACTCATGCAGCACTCAACGAAATGCCAGCCTGCCTAGCATGAGATAGAGACAAGAAAGAGCGTACAAAGTGGGCGGCAATTAGGGCCGGGAAGAGTGAGGCGACAAGCATGCCGTGCACGACACAGCCGTGCTCGAACCCTCCCACTTCGCGGGCAAAGACGTCGTCCAGGTGCACCGGATTGCGGTCTCCACTCACCCCTGCATACGCTTCCACCTCCCCCTCCGTGAAGCGCCGACGCTCGCACAGCGTGTCGCCAACCTTAAGGAGGAGGGTCGGCGCTGTGGTCATAGTCTTGGAGCGCATGAGAGGGGTTGCCATCATGGCCACCAATTGACGCAAGGATGCTCGCATGATCCACCTATTACTTTCTTTCCCCCAAAATTGAGCTAGCGATTGGCAACGCTGCAGCACAATGGTGGACGACCCAGACTCGGTATTTTGTGCCCACACAGAACTTCAAGAGACAAATAAAAGCCTTCATGCACAAAAAATACAATAAAAGATCATTTATCAAAAGTACAGTACAAATAGTTTGGATCAAGACTTGCATAACACAAACAATGAAATCAAATGATATTGTTACGTTGGTTTTCATCATAGCATAGAAACACTTGATCTCCCCATCATTACTAATCTTAAGACAATGTCTCTCAGTGAAGTTAATATAATCTTTAGCCCTGAAGGCTGAAGCTATAGTCACTTTGCATGTCTCATAATGTTGATATACTTGATAACTCACTGGGATAAACCTTGGCAAGACTACAAGAGAGCTGATTGGGTTAAATAAAAGCTGACATGCAAACAAGCACCTATGTACCTACATACACATTTATACCTTGCTAGTTTGCTAAAAAAAATAAAGAATACCTATGTTCCTCTCTCTTAATATTTGACAGGGGCGGATTTCTACCATGGGGCATGGGGCACATACAGTTAAACCCAGTGGCGGAACCAGGATCTTCACAAGCGTAGGGGTCAAACTAAAGGGTAAAACTACCGATGAAAATTTATACATCGAAGCACACTAACGAAAATTCAGTACTGAACTAAAATCTCATTAGCACAACCAGTGTTTTGGGATACAATTGCAAAAAATATTTGGTCTCCACGGAAATGGCCAAAATTTGGATTGTTCGGACGAATTTTTCTCAAATTTGGAAGACGAAATTGGACTTAAAAACAATGCATCTCTAGAACATCTCGCTCAATATAGCATATTATTGATCTCATGATCTGCTCCTCTTCATCTAGGAAATAAAATCAAATTTCTTATTTACTAATTGCTACCAAAATCAAACTTGGAATGCATATCGAAGAGTAAAAAATGCTCCCTAGAGAAAATAATGACCTTGGTTTGGGAATTTGAGAATGGAAAGGGAAAGCCGGAAAGAAACTGACCTCACCGTCGCCGGCGTCACCGCCCGTGCCTGCTGCCTGCTGGCTAACGGCTTGCCGCGTCGCTCTGCCGGCCGTCCGCTGCGCGCTCGCGCCCTACGCCGGCGTCGCCGGCTCCCAGCTGGCCTTCGCCGCGAGTCGATTTCGAGGGTGGGGACTGACCGGCTGTGTGTGTGAGAGAGAGAGAAGAGAAGCAGAGAGCTAGGGTTTTCTTTTTTTGCAATTTTGGGCTGGGCTGGCTGCTGATGGAATAATGGGCTGAGACAAACGCCCCAGCGCGGCCTGTTTTGTGGCCTGTTTGGAGTTGGCTGCGAGGTTGGGAGCCCAAGTGAGAAGTTTGCGGCCCAAATAGGCAAGGCTGGACCTAAAATTCTGAGAAATGCATATGTACTCTTTCACTATTAACAGACCCACGAATAGGGCTTGGGCCCTAGCTGTCCTATGCCCAGTTCCGCCTCTGTTAAACTTAAACCCAACTCCCAGACTGATTTGTTTTGTGGGAAAACTAAACCGGTATTATTATTAGGGTTAAGATAAAGAGAAAAAACTACTCCTAGCTAGCTTCCAGATCTAGAAGAAAAGAGAAGAGAAGGAGACACGGATGCTCACTAGAGGAAGGGGAAATCGGCGGGAAGGAAGATGGCGCTGCTCCCCCTCACGGCCGCGGGGATGGACGGGAATCGATGCACGCGGTGGCGCGGGGGAGGAGGGGAGGATGAGGGGCACGGCTGCTCGCTGCTCGCACGACGGCGCAAACAGGCAGGGGGTCAACGTGTCAGCCAGTGGGGCGGACGCTGATCACTCTCATTTCGGCCACAAAAGTTTTATGGTCCGGCCCATTATACTTAGGTGCAAACGAGTCCAACTTGGTGGGCCCAGATTCGGCCCATTGCACACCGCGGTTATCACTATTGGCCCTTCAACAAATAATTTGGGTTTACCTATATTCCACTGTTTTTTGGGTTGGGAGTGTAACATTGTAACTCCAATATAACCCGTGGGCTGGCTAATCCGTGACCGAGCGCTGGGAGTATTATGAAACAAATATCTCTAGGAGATACGTTTCTTGTAGGCCAATTCGAACCGGAGTAGAGATTGGGCTTATCTCCTCCTACGACCCATATATATATGGGGACAAGATGAGACAATTGATAGCTGATGATTTGTACGTCAGAACAGATCCAATAAAGATATATCATATGTTCATGTGTTTACTTCTGTAATGCTCTTGGTGAGGGAAGGACGTGAGCGTTCTACGTCTTCTCACGTCTCTACTGCTGCGGGAGGTAGGAAACGGATCCGGTGATTCGCTAATAGACGCGCCTTAGGTTTTCCTTTGACAAACTTTCAAATAGAAACAATCAAGCATTTCAAATAGAAAGATAAATAATTTTTAAATAGAAAAAATGGGACTTTCAAATAAAAACAAATTGATTTTCCAAATAGAAAAAATATTCAAAACATTCAAATAGAAAGAAACCAAAAATCCAAAAATAGAGGAGAAAAAGGAAAACTATCAAGTTCGATGACCCAAGCGCCAGGAGCTCAAGCGCCGATTAGATTAGCGATAACCCGTACCACATACGCAAATCGACTATTTTGATATGGAGAAAATTGTTGGAAGTTTTCTGCCAATTTCGAATAAGTTTACATTTTTTTTACTCCATCACTAATAATAGGGCCGCTATAACGTCGTAACGTCGTCACCTATAAGGATCATTACGGTAGCTGGCAAAGTTGTCTCCAAAACTACCACATGGTTTAGAGTTGGGAGTTTGCCGTACACTTCAGGGGTTGAATATACCGGGTGATTTTTTATAACTCAGGAGGCAAAGTAATCGAATAATCCGTTTTAAAGCCTGATTCCTTAAGCTGCATGATGGCCAGTAAGTAAAGCAGGTGTGGCAGGAGCTGGAGACAGAGCACAGGTTAGCAGAAAAAGGCTATTCTTACGAAGCATTTAGCACATTTGGTTCGGCAAGTAAAGCACCACCTTAACTTGCAGGATAGGACAGGGCAACGAATCCATCAGATTCCAACCACACCAGACTACTACATGATTTCTCCCTCAACTACTTCTACTCAACACATCCCCATTGCTCCATAGATCACCTCCATGATCTCATCATACACAGAAAAGACACAACAAGTACAGTGACATTGAAAGAGACATTCAGAAAGATAGCTAGAAATTGATTATAATGGAGCCAAGATTGCACAAGGCGGCGGTGCAGGGGAGCAAGGCGAGCCTGAAGGCGCTGGTGGCAGAGGACCCGGAGATCCTCTACTCCAAGACGCCGCAGGGGAACACGGCGCTGCACATCGCCGCAGGCTTCGGCCACGTCGACTTCGCGGAGGCGGCGCTCGGCGAGCACAACGACCTGCTCGTCGTCAAGAACGACCAGGGCGACACGCCGCTGCACCTCGCGGCGAGGTCAGGCAAGATGGCCATCGCTGAGGTGCTCATCAACTTCATCACCGTCGCCGGCCCATGGCCCGAGGTACATACACATATATATTTCGGTCAACACAAACTATGCACATAATGTTAATGGAGTACACCTCCTGGTACGTGAGGTAAGCGGTGCCTCTCTGAGGACGCGCAAAATCATTCTGATATATACTATCTATACTCCTTTAAAAAGATCTTAATGATGGAGATGTACGGTGAATTTGTCCATCACTTACCTATCCTGTTGTGTTAGAAATTCAAATTCTGGTATACCAATGGTAACATCAAACAGTTAGCGACAAGGACCAACAGACAAGATTCAAAAAAGCGTTAGGCGCTAAGCGGGCGTTGACCTGTCGCCTAGTGCTTAGGCGTTTTCTAGGCGTATATATTGTGACATAAACATCAGCAAATAAATACATACATATACTCCCTCCCACCATAAATGTTTGACGTTGGTTAGCTTATTTTTAGGGCTAACCAACGTCAAACAATAAAAACTAGAGGAAGTATATGTCAATAGTACAATATGAGGAAATAAAAGTTATAGGGACATCAGTGTAAGAAATCAGTAAATAAAAGCCTAATATAATTTTTAGATAAGCGATGAGGCAAAGTGCAAAATTACTAAATCATCTCTCTCGGTCACGGTGTTCGAGCGTGACTCCTTCCTCCATCCAGCAGCACGGCGGCCAAGCATGGGTGCACGACCTCCCCATCGGACGCAACTACCATCGGGCGTCCGATGGAAAGCTAGACGTAGAACGTCCGCGATTATGTTTTAATGCGTAAAAAAGAATGTTTTATTGTTTAGTGAAAAATTTTCAAGTAAAAGTGTTTTGGTGGAGTATGATTGAAATATTTTTAATAAAACAGTTTTTACTGAATAATGAAACTTTTTTTTACACATTGAAACATAATCGTTGGCATCCCTTCCCGTAGCGGCTAAACATGCCTAGGCAATCATTTTTTTCTGCCTTTTGGAACACTGCCAACAGACAAAGCCAAAAGTAAAATTTTATATAAAATTTTAGATCAAGTTTTGAAAAGGTTATAATATAATTTATTTTTAATTCTGTTGCAACGCACATACATACATTCAGATAATTATACTAAACATCAGTTCATGCATGCAGGAGCCTTTGTTGATGACAAACAAGGCAGGAAATACGCCGCTGCATGAGGCGGTGAAGCACCGCCATAGCGCGGTGGCACTGAAGCTGCTAGACGCGGAGCCTAGCCGCGGGCACACGCCCAACGTGGAGATGGAGACGCCGATGCATATCGCTGCACGGGAGGGCCTCACCGATGTTGTTGGCAAGATCCTTGAACATCCATGGGTACCTGAAAAGTCTGTTCCTGCCGATAATGTCAGCGGCACCGCCCTGCACCAGGCTGTCCTTGGTGGCCACACCCGTAAGACCCATATATCCTTTTGGGTTATTTGGAATTAATATTGTAAAAACTTATACTTAGGATAGTAAGGTACGTGAAAATGATAATCGAAAAAACATAGGAAGGAGAGAAAAGCATCTTGTAAAGTATTAAGGATAAATAATCCATGCAACTTGAGGCTGGTGGATAAAATTCGCCTATGCAATTGATCTAGTATGCAAATTTTCCTTCCTTTTGCTCCCATGCTTTAACCTGTAAGCCAATTGAATGGACAGTATACATTCCAATATTCCATTAGGATCATTAATTGTTCCTACTTCTTTCCCTCCATTTCTCTGCAATCCTAAGGATGCCTTAAAATTTTCTTTTCCAGTGTAATTAATTAATTAATTATCTTCTCTTTAGAAACTATGATGAATTCCAACCAAATCTATAATAAGAAAATTTATCCGTGTGGATCACGTATATATAATAGGGTTAATTGGATCATGTGGGCACGTTGAGATAAGAGTGGCATATCTTCAATTTAGTAAAATTAGAGTGGCATGGTTCCAATTAACCTTATATACTACTGCAGGGGTGGTGGAGCTCTTGCTGAAGAAGACGGCGCCAGGTCTAATCGACATGACCGACTCGATTGGCAACACGGCGCTCCACTTCGCTGCGCAAAAGAACAACGCGCGGATGGCGAGCATGCTCCTCGACGCGGAGCCCAACCTCGCCCACCGCCGCAACGACCGCCAGCAATCCCCTCTCCACGTTGCCGCCTTCTACGGTTCGGCGTCGGCGGCTACGGAGCTCCTTCGCCACAGCCCCGACGCCGCCGAGATGCTCGACCGTGACGGCCGCAACGCCGTCCACGTGGCGGTGGCCGCGGGCAAGGTGGACGCGCTCCGCTGCCTCCTCCGCCGAGTCCGCCCCGCCGAGGTGCTCAACCGCGGGGACGGCACCCCCTCCGGCGACACGCCACTCCACCTCGCCGCCAAGATGGCGAGGATCAAGTCGGCGTTGATGCTGCTCAAGGACCCACGCGTCGACCCCTGCCTCCTCAACCGCGACGGACACTCGGCGCGCAGCCTCGTCGAGGAGCGCGTTGCCGCCGGCGAGATGGACGCCTACGTCGTCTACCTGTGGGAGAAGCTCAAGAAGTATGAGGCGTCGCGGTGCAGGAATCAGCAGCTGCCACCGGTGGCCACCTACCAGTCGCTACGCAGGTATGGAAATGTGTTAAGTTACATGCACCGTACAGCTCAACCCAAAAGCTTAAGCCGTTGGAAAAAAACGGACAATTTACTTTATACACTCCAACAGAATGGTCTCTGTCTGACTTTTTTTCGAATACTACCCCTGTTTATCGGAAGCAGACTTTCAGCCGGTCCCTGTTTTCACTGAGATGTGGGCCCTGGACAGTGGGGCACATGTAAGTAACAACTGCATGATGACTTTGCATCTCAATACCTGTTTAACGGTAGTTAATTGTTGGGCACGATAGAAATAAAATTCGGCCGAAAAATTTCAGCTTTTTTTTAATCTGCCAGTTGATTTTTTTACATCAAATGGGTTGGATTGAATCTAGTATATGGTTTGTTTTAGCAAATTATATCAAGTGCGCGTGTTGCAAAACTGTGATTTGTTTCATCCGCAAAATTTGATATTTTCACACTCCAAAAATTGGTCTTTGTTTTGTACGTCTTGACCCAATATTATTGACGCAGGTCCCACATTATTTTCATGAGTGACAAGCATAGTCCAAGTGAAATGAATAGAGCATCAAGAAATCAAATTTCTTCATTTCACTTACAAGAATGCCATATCAGTGTCACGCCTTTTCTAGTGCGCAAATGGTCAGCTTTTGGACAGTTAAATATTCCCTCCATCCCAAAAAAACGTATTCCTAGGTTCAAACCCAGAAATACGTTTTTTCTAGAATGGAGGGAGTATGCTCATGCAGGTGTAGATGGAAAAAATCATACCTGCACTAATATGCAATCCCGTAACCAATCTATCGCATCTGTCATTAATTATAAGGTGTATTTATTTTGTTATGATAATAATTTGATCCATAATTTCTTTATACTTCTGAATAAATAGGAATCTAACAATATCAATTTTACATCGTAACAACAAATTTTTAATAGAAAATTTATTAATACTTCATTATCTAAAAAAATCAAATACTTGTCGTAATAAAACAAAATCAGTCCTACAAGGCGCGGGAGATGCATTTGGCACAAGAGGGCATCGCCGGAGAGGATTTTGCCGCCAGAGCGCATCGAGGGAGAGTTGTGCAGGAGCGCGTCGCTGGAGAGGATTTTGCCACAGGAGCGCGTTAAGGGAGATTTGTGCAGGAGTGCATTATGGGAGAGGGACTTGGCGCGGGATAACGGCGCAGGGGAGCTATGCATGAGCGCATCATGGAGCGGGATTTGGAGGAGCGCGAGAGCAGTGCGAGTGGACAGATTGGGAACAATGAGTTTGAACCAGAGATGTAGGTAACGAAAATTCAGGAGATGAGATTCCTATTTTTTTATGGACTTCAGGAGTACTGTTGGAGGTTATTTTTTCTTTAAAAAAAACTCAAATATTAGGATTGGGTCCTTCTTTGGGCTTCTCTTGGCGTTGCTCTTATATATAAGTTGATGAGACAGTCCCTTCATTTATAAACCATATATGTCCTACTTTTATACCAAATACGGTTTCGTTATAATCTCAGTGATTTCCCAAACACCCTTAATTACCCTTTTCTATTTTACAGTCATTTTGTTTTTCTCTATCATACCTTCAACAATATACTATATATCCACAACTGAAATCAATTCCGGACACGCACGCATGCAGCCGACGGTCAGGCTCCGGCAACGACGAGTACTTCGAGCTAAGCGTCGGCACCTACACGCTCGTCGCCACCCTGATCGCCACCGTCACATTCGCCGCCACATTCACCATGCCGGGCGGCTACAACCAGAACCCCAGCCCACTCGCCGGCGTGGCCATCCACGCCGACCAGCCGGCGTTCAAGATCTTCGTCGTCTCCAACACCGTCGCCATGTGCAGCTCCATCGTCGTCGTCTTCTGCTTCATCTGGGCGTGGCGTGACCCCGTCAAGTTCAAGCTCGACCAGCTCACATGGGGGCATCGGCTCACCGTCGTCGCCTGCCTCGCCATGATCGTCTCCCTCATGACATCAGTCTACCTCACCGTGCTGCCCTCGCAGCGGTGGCCGGCTTACCTGGTGATCGCCATTGGGGCGTGTACTCCGGCCGTTGTGATCCTCATTCTCGGCAAGGAGGTGTTCTACGTGCCTTTGTGACCAAATGTGTCACAGGCAGATTAATTCATCTTGGCATGCATCTTTGTGGATTTATTATTAGTCTTGTGTGATTAATTAATTGATTAACTAATTGTACTTGTCATCAGCTGATCATTAGTTGCAGCTGAGAATGTTTTATATCCTTGATATGTGGTTTACTTGGTGGCTACTATGTTCTGTTACAACCTTTTGTAAGTGGGATTGGTCACAGATGAAATTGAGAAATGAGTAGTTTCTGTAAGGAAAATCCTTATGAAATTGGTGGTGTTCCAGGCTCTAATCAACTTGTTTGTTTGTGAAGACAGAATTAGAAGGAAATTATAAGTCTATGTTTTTTGTTTTTGTAGACAGAATTAGAAGGAAATAATATACCCATTTGAAACAAGGAAACTGCAAAGGAATATATACAGGGAACCATTTAGTTCTAGATGTGAGCCCAGGTGATATGCAGAGTAAGAGGATATCTACAAATCCATGGAAAGGTACCCAAAAGAAGTCTTCCATCTTTCATTTTTTGCAAGAAATGTAAAGGCAACTTCCAAACAAAACTAGTAGTATTTGCTGGAGAACCCTAGTGGCATAGTAGTATCAGGTCATCAACTGCACACAGATGTACCAAAGTAATCAGGTTGACACATAGATACAGAAACTACAGGCCTTGCTTGGACTCAAAACTACATTCTACAAGTGGAATATAACTGAAAAAATGCCGAGAAGAGGAGCACTTAGGTGTATTACAAGTTTCCACCATATGAATGTTGCAAGAATTTACCAACAACAGTATGGAGCCTAGGGCTAAATAACTGGAGGCTACAAGTTCGTATCTGGCAGCAACACAGCATCAATCAGTCTGGACATAATACATCAGTGACTGATGCGCGCCCTTGGTGTAGTGTACACAATACAATACAAAACTCCCATAGGATGGCCTCCTAGTATCAAGCAGCAATCTGTTACATTTGTAGGTCTTTCGCCGCAACCTCGGTGGAACCTCGCCTCTTTTGTCACTGTAAATTGATGTACTGGCAATCATCTAAAACTGTCCAGATATTGCCAAACCATCTCATTAGTAGACCATTGATATATATGGCAATGGCCCATGACTTCACACACAATTACACCTTGCTCCAAGTAGCACCTACTAACAATCGATTGTTGTACAAAACTTATTTCCTAACTGTTATCCATATCCTCATCTTTCATCGTCAGGCTTGGCCCATCATCAAAGCCACCGCCAGGTGCAAGCTCATTTAGATCTAGAAATGTTCTCCCTACAGTTTCTATCTCTCTACTCGGAACTTCCATTTTCTCCACAGGCTGCTGTGGTGGCGGCACAGGTGACTGTGGCTGCTCCTCCTGCTGCTCTTTATTTGCCACCATTACATGATCCTCTTCCATCTTATTGTCATCACTATTGTCTTGCTGTTCCTCAGGGCCATCGTCCTCATCTTCTTCCTCTTGCTCTTGACTCGATGTCGAGAGTTCCGTATCATTTTCTGCATCAAAACCAGCATCAGGATCTGATGCATCGGATTTTCCTTCCTTTCCTGCCTCTGTGTCTGTGTCCGAATAATCATACTGTTGATAATTGATGCGTTGACGAGAAGAACGCTTGCTGCGCCTAAGACCTGTTTGGATTTCATCAACAGATCTAAGCTTGGCCCCTCGTCGGCCACGAGTTTGCAGTTTCTTATGCCGTTGCGGTTCCTCTAAATCCTCACTAGTACTCAAAGAATATTCCTCTTCCTCTTCATCATCATCATCTTCAGCATCTTCTTCTAACCGGAACTCTTCGTCCTCTTCAGAAGCACTTGATGTCTTCTGCTGTTTGCGAGTCCTCAGATATTCATCGTCATAGACTGCCTCCCCCATGATTTCATCGTCACTGTCAAAGTTTGGATCAATATCTGAGACAGCTTCAACAAAGTCCCGCGTGTACCTCTGAGATCTTGTCCTCCGACGGTTGCTACAACATTGACCATGAATGCTCATAAACCCATAGATTCCAATGGGCTAAGTGTTAAATACCAAATGCTATTAGAAATGTACCTCCGATCAAGTGCCTCACTTTCTTGTTCACCATCACTATCTCGATAGTCATCCGACTTTGAAGAATTTCCATCTTCATCGGCAGTCGGTGAAAGACCATTCACCTTGCCATTGCTAGATGCCTCTGGTCTTGGTGTAAGGATCCTTCTATTGGCTGGACCAACAGGCTCAGCTGAGTTTTCTCCTTTCCTGTCCAAGAATGGAACACATAAGTATGCTAAACTGTTCATGTCTCTAAAAATGTACTTTTTATTCCAATTAAAATTACTGAGCAATAGAGGCAATCCACCTACTTCGTTATTTTTATTGCCTCAGTTATTGATCTGTCATATTCATCTGCATCATAGGTAGCCAAACATTTTAATTAGAACCAATGAACTTAACTGAACAAACATGGTGAAATTTTGATATAACCAGTTGTCAGAAACACGAATGGTCGAATGAAAGGCAGAATAAAAATGTGGAAACTAGATAAGTTCCACATCTTTGGTATTAGCAGCATATGTACAATCTCAGCCCCTATGTACAATCTGCCTTTATTATGTAAGTTATACTGATTTATATTATATAACAGCTGTGTTGAACCAGCCAACATATATTGGCTTCGATTTACGTTCGCAGGAGTTGAGTTATCTATCACTAATCTGCTGCTGAGAAATAAACAAAGACGTTTACTGACATATAGCAGTCTTAGGGAAATAAAACAGTGAGCAAGTGATGTAGGTCACCTGAATCGCTAAAATGTGAAATTGTGAAGGAACTAAATGAAAAGGGAGTTTAATATCTGTGAAGAATTTTGCGACAAAGTGTCACTGCTATCAGTAGCATTGTAAATATATATGATTGAACAATAACATCCATACCACATGTCAGAACCACATTGATGGTATTTCCATCTATCTTTGCAATTATACCAAGTTCAGTCTTGGACTCTTGCTGCTTACCGAAAGTGTATGTTACAGGCTTTCTATCACGAAGAGAGCGGCCTGTGGTAAATCCATCAGGTGCCAAGTAGCTATCAATGAGGAGGGCTTCTCTTTGTTGTTTTTTGAGCATCCTCTCCTTCTTCTGCAATAGGAAAATTAGATGTAATTAAAAAGCTTAAAACAACTTTCAATGGCAAAACAAATACTTCAGGCTGGGTTAAACAAGCTATGTACTTTATGTATCTTTTCAATATCTGGAAGATATTCGATCTTCAATTTCTTGCCAAGGTTGGCCTCTGACCTGTTCCGACTTGAAAAGAGTTTTTCCTAAACAGGAAAAAGACAGAAGTATCTAATATCATTAGATGTCACTAGACTTAAATCAATGTGAGCACAAGATAAACAATGAGCAACAGTCCAAAGTAACTTCAGTTAAATAGTGTATCAGCACTTATTCCAAGTGAACTCCATATAAATACAACACAAATATCTTTTAACGCGCATATGGATGTACTAATTAATATGTTGGGGGACATAATTGAGTAAACATGATGACATCATTATCTACAAACAGCATACTTCTCAAAAAGACATGATCAGATCATTGAACAGTACATGATAGCACGGTAAGGGAGATGATTAAAAGCAAGGTTTCAAAAGCCAGTTTCCAAAGAAACCTCGTGCCCCTGGCATGGACCGTTACCACAGGCAACTGTTTTTTAATTCAAATACTAGTAAATGCCGCTTAATTGATTTTTTTTTAATTCAATTTGACAAGATATTGAATTTAAGTTTGGGATTTCATACTTAAAACGTATACTTTTCTGGCTGGTTTATATGTAACCAATGCAAGGCAACAGAAAGGTAGCCACATCCCGGTTACAAGAACCCCTTGCAAGTTCAATCATACTAGATATCCATCTATATTATAAGGCAGTGATAAATGTACTCTTGCCTCATTTTTTCTAATAACAGTGCTCATCTTATACATTGAGAGTATAAAGCATTTTACCCTTATAAAAAGCAAGCCTTCAGGACAAATACTTTTTATAACTCACTCTGTGCAGCACATATGAGACTCGAGACTTACTGCAACATCGTCAAACTCGTCGAAGTTGGAAGCGACGGTTTCCCACTGATAGGACACAACTGGAGGAGTTACAGCCCTTTTTCCCCTAGATCTCTTTCCTGGCTCTTTCTTGACCTGTTCAACTCGTCTAATTTCACGATATAATCTATGTCCAAGAATTGGATCATCTTCATACCTGCTCTGAAAGACTTGATCAACATCTCCTTACTGAAATTGAAACAAGACGCTTCCAGGACAGTTTGCATTCAAAATAACACCTAGAAAAAAAAACCCACCAGTATGATATTCCATAGGGATCTCCCCCTATTCGTTCTTTACGGAAGGTAGAAAGGTCATATCCATGCTTCAGGGAACTATCAATGAAGTTCCGGATATCCTCTTGCTGCAGAATATATGCTCAACGATTCAGTTATCTCATTAAACTCACACAAAGTGTTTTTCTTACACTTTAAGGAGTTATTCAAATAATTTTCAATGTTACAATGTGATTTTTCTACTACGAAGCATCAGGGATGATGCAGAATCCCCTACTCTACAGCTATGCCAGGAGAAAAGGACAAGAGGCAATATCCTATACTTACATATAAAATAGGAGGAATGTCTTGAATATAAAACCTAAAATTTTCATCAGTATTACTACTCCCTCCGTCTCAAAATATAGAGACTTATGCCGTTTTTTGAGGAGATTAAGATTGAGGGAATGGAGTATTGTGATTGGTTGAGGGGAGAAGGTAGGTGGAAAAATTAAATGGAGGATGGTTGTGATTGGTGGAGATGAGGTAGGTGGGTATAGAAGTAGTTGTATTTTGAGACAAATTTGAATTGCTCGGGTAGTTATATTTTGAGACGGAAGGAGTAGTTACATTTGCTTTGGAATCTTCGTTCAGCACGATGTATCGCCAACTTAATAAACAATACTCCCTCCGTCTCAAAATAAAACTACCCAAAGAATTCAAATTTGTCTCAAAATATAACTACTTCTACACCCACCTACCACATTTCCACCAATCATAACCATCCTCCATTTAATTTCTTCACCTACCTTCTCCTCTCAACCAATCACAACACTCCCTCACCTCAACCTTAATTTTCTCAAAAAACGGATAAGTACTTGTATATTGAGACGGAGGGAGTAGTTATAATTCTATACTACGGTGCATACTACAAATATCACAAAGATCTTAATATCATTTAGACAGACTTCCTTCGATTAGTAGGAACGGACAAGAAAAAGAAGGCACGTACCTCAACACGTATATCGCATATTGCTTTCAAGATAATTAACCGAGTCGCTGGCTCTAGAATCTTGTATGTTTCAATTTCAGCTCTGCAGAAGATGAAAATGAGATAGTTGGATAAACAATGTTCAGGAAACAATATACATTTGTAACTGGAGATTAAACAAGGATTTCTTGTGAACTAAACTAACCCATGCGATGCAACTATTGGAATATCGCCTTCTGCCACCTGCAGTTCAGACAGTTAATACCTCACCAATTGAATGGAATCTGCAACCATCATTTATCAAAGTTGTTCGTAACATGGAATATTAATCATATACCCAATGCCACCAATCCCTTAGCTTTCTGCATAGGACAGTCACCCAGGTTCCACGTCCCATAGCCATGCGGGTCACTGGAGGAATTGACTGCATGTACAAAAAAGCATAAGATTCCATGGGTAACTTTTGTGTAAAATAAGTACAGTGCTAACACATAAGCATCAATCTGATAGCTCTAACTGAACAGCAAGTATTATCTAAGCAGGCATCTAAAGGTTATGAAACAACATGACCAGATACAAATATACTCAGAAATGGGAATGAGGTTAAGCATAAACCTAAAAACCTGCTGTTATAGCATTTTTCTCATACAGCAAATTTAAAAATCAACAACAGACTCACTAAAGCTGCAGCAGCGTTAATTAAATCCCAATGTCACAAAGCATGCAAGGGTAAGAACAAAAAATGGACAGTTTTTACTTCTTGCCAGCTGCAATCACAAGGGCACAACTTTTATCTTGTCTCTGATGGTGGACCAATGAACAGAGTGCAGCTAGAATGACACAAGATTATTCCAGCCCATAAAGTAGCAACAAATTTGACCTGAATTGAACAGTCTCACCTTTAGAAGTGGCATATGCACATCATCTAGAGTACTATTGGGCGTAATAAGCGCCTCCTCGAGCTCCTCCGCCGTGAAGTCCTCCGATATGTTCAGCAAAGGGCGGAACACCTGCACCAACAAAAACATTGCAATACTCCAATCAAATCCTAACCCTAGCTCGGAAGCTCAACCTAAGCGAAGTTAACCTAATCCACCGAGCTTCTGGACATGGCGGACAAGCTTAAGCAAGCTCAGGGCACGAAAGGAAGGAGGGGAGCATGGTGTGGCACCCACGTGGAGGAAGTTGAGGACGGAGGCAAGCTCCCACATGCATCGGAGCCGCCACCGCGGCAGCTCCGCGGGCGCCTCGGGCTCCGACACGAGCGGCGTCACCACGCGGCATTGCGGCGGCTCCTCCCCCGCTCCTCCTCCGCCGCCCCCCGCCGCCGCCGCCGCCGCGCGCCTCCGCGGCCGCTCCGGCGGCGGCGGAGGCGGCGGCTTCGGCTTGCTGTTGCACGCCCGCGGCAGCCGCATCTTCCTAGGCGTCGGCGCCTCCTCCGCCGCCACCACCACCACCGGCGC
Source organism: Leersia perrieri (assembly GCA_000325765.3). Taxonomy (NCBI): domain Eukaryota; kingdom Viridiplantae; phylum Streptophyta; class Magnoliopsida; order Poales; family Poaceae; genus Leersia; species Leersia perrieri. Next base: position 4,523,734 of record CM002485.1, read on the forward strand.
CGGCGCAGGAGCCTCCTCCTCCTCCTCCTCCCGCTTCTCCTCCTCCCCCTCCTCCTCCGGAGGCGAGGAGGAGGAGGGGGCGTCACCGTCGGCGGCGGGGGAGGGCATGGGGGGAGTAGATCGGGGATCTGCGTGGGGGGGAGGGCTAGGGTTTGGGTGAGAAGGAGAAGCGGGAGGAGACGAGGAGGGGGAAGCGGCCATGGGGGAGTGGAGGAGGAGGGGTAAAAATGGGATTCCGCGTCGGGTTGGGGAGCGAAGGCGAGGACGAGGGGTAAAACGGTAAAATTCCACACGTCCCCGGATCGGGCGGGTCGTCGTATCGTGATTCTCGTATCGTAGGGGGAGCAAAGGCGTGAGCGTGTGAAGGCGTCAAACGTGGAAAGCAAGCGTCCGAAACGGATTCTGACGGCTCCGTTTGTCTTCACGGTCTCCGGGTCTCGCCTCGGTCTGGTTGGGTTGGGCTTGGGCTGTGTTCCGTCTTTGTTACGGGGCTAACGGCTAGGTTGTAAAATTGAGTTATTTGCCACTCTCACCGGTCTCTTCAAAAGTCACTCGTTTTGACTTTAGATGATGTGATGATGTTAACTTTTTTGCCCCTAAAGAGATAAAATTGCCATTTTACCGTTCTTTTTTATTTTCTTTTTATTTCATACGTGTCTTTCTCGTCCCTCGAGTAGCGCTAGCGTGGGGAAGGAGCAATGGTGGCGCTCGAGCCGACGGGCAAGCACTTTTGTCGTTAACATTAACCTCGACGAGCTACGAGCAGACTCCGACGAGATCACCATTTTTGAGCTGGACGTCCTCGCCCACTCGCACATGACAAGTAACCTTGTTCAAACCCTTGGTCAGATCAGTTCTAAGAAAAAACCAGCAAAAAAACTTAGGCCTGAGCTCAATTTAGCCCGACGATGCACCAACAAAATAAAAAAGCCCGAGCCTAGCCTGACCCTCGGATTTTCTCGGTTGGGTTGAGCTTTCTCTTGTTTTTTGGCTTTTTAAAATTTTCTGGCCGACAAACCAAAGCCAAGTCTAGTCCAGTGCATAGTCAAGTCAAGTAATGTCGAGCTGGGTTTGAACTGGCCTAATAACAAGGGACAACAACGCTGCCATATATACGGCAGTCTATCTACTGGGATTCATTTGTGTTTTTGTTCTTTTTTCGATCGACCACCATGAATAGTGAGTGAGAACGCATGAAATTCAAATCCCCCTAGGAAAAAAAACAGCAACCCAAACCCCACCGGCCCACCCCGCTGGTATCTAAGTTTAATAACTTTCATCACAATAATGTTTGACATAAAAAATTTGTTCTGAATACTGTAAGTCTCCCTACAAATTTGAGGGGTTGTTTGGTTCCAAGAGACTTATTTTAGTCCCTATCAACTCGGGTGTTTGGACGCTAATTTAGAGTATTAAAAATAGATTAATTACAAAACACATTCCATAACCTTGGACTAATTCGTGAGACAAATCTATTAAACCTAATTAATCCATGATTAGTCTATGTGATGCTACAGTAACATTTGCTAATTATGAATTAAATAGACTTAAAAAACCATCTCAATAATTAGCTCTCATTTATGTAGTTAGTTTTATTATTAGTCTATTTTTAGCTCCAAATTAGCGTCCAAATATCCGATGTGGTAGGGACAAAAATTTTAGTCCTTATCCAAACAAGCCTGAGTTAACATTTTTTAGCTCTCAAGATTGCCACGCTGCTCTTTAATGTGTACTTACTTTTTTTTAAAAAAAGTCTCTACTCACGAGGTTATCTATAATCATGTGATTCATGAGTTACATTGCCAACAAAAAACTCATAGCGTCCTAAAGAAGGTAGCATACTAAAACACTTCTAGAATTAGACCAATTGGTGATTGAACACTTGCTACGCGAGAATCGCAGCTCAACTGTGAGATTCTGGACAGCAAAATGGCAACAAAGCAAAACGCATCGGTTTAGGGTTCTTCAACCTGCCAGTTTGCTGCACCAAGATTTGGGCACTTCATGCGCACAACGTCGTTGATAGTTCCAGGAAATTGAGACATTGGATCCATAATGGCTGTCTATTCCTCATTTCCTCTGAATTACCATCAGGAAAAACAGGTGCAGCACCAGCGAAAATGACATGTATAGATGCCCATTTCATTCTAGTCAAAAAGGAAAGCGATATGGGGGAAAGCGACTGACTTTGCAATCGTGCCCACCTTTTGATCTTTCTTATGAACCTGAAAGAAACTTGGATACTTAGGTGTATGAATATTTCTAAGAAACTCCCACAATAAAACCAAAAGCATAGAGGAAACATTCAGAAATTCTCTTCTTTTCCTCTTCAAATCTGAGCTACTCCCTCCGTACAAGAATATAAGCATTTGGGGGTGGACTCAACACTTCCTAGACCTAGTAAAACAAATCTAGACAGAATCCAGATTCATTGTAATAAAATGTGGCATGTCACATTCATCCTGAAATGTTTGTATTCTTGGACGAAAGGGAGTACGTACACCATGTGATACAAGCAAAGCAGATAGGCCTTCAAGCATCGTCAGGTCAAGGTGAATGTATCTACGGCATCATGAACCAAATTAGGAACAAAACGATGACTTGGTGACATGATATTGTGAAAAAATAACCTACATTTTTTGTTCAAAGAAAAAATGACCCTAGGATCACAGACTTGATCGATCCTGGTACTCTTTATTGACCGCTACAAGGAATTATAATTTATGGCTTTACTTGGTTTATTCATGTCACTCTTTCGTATGCATTGCCAATCTGCATGTGAAGCCACTCTGTTGTCGAACCCTGGGTATGACTATATTCCCTTGGTGTTTGTGGATCGAATGTTAAACCAGCAGCTGTGTGATATGGCTGACCACCAAACTGCAAGGCCACAGGCATTAGTTAATCTTTTTGAATATTGTAGGACACAAATTTAGAACCACATTTCAGTGAAAAAAATATAGCCTTCATGGATGTAGAAAACAAAACTACTTTCATAATGTGTGGTATTCTTTTAAATTGAAATATGCATGTGGAGATATTATCACCACAGTTAGCAAACATCCAGGGACTTGCAAGTTGATTTAAGTATTCATGCATTGTTTTGTATGTCGAAAGTGATATCTATGTTCAAAACAAAATTCTTCTGTAATTTTCTACGCAAAGTTTCTAACTGAAACATCAGTAGAAAATACTGTATTTTCGAAGCCATTTGTTTCCAAAGAACAGTATTGTTTACTTAACTTGTTCTGCATTCAGAGTTGAGGGACTACACTTAGACTAACCAAAGAAATTAGAGATGAAAAGTAGATTTGATCCACACCATTTTAACTGTTTAGATGGACTATCCAGCGATTTGAACACAATGCAGAGCATAATTATTGAGATTAAGTGGACAAGGTGTTTTCTCACATAATAAAGTACAGATTTTAACCAAGAAATAAACAATATGTATCGAGAGGAAGTGTAGAATAAAACAGCAAATTGAGCAAACAGATGAGGTCAACTGAAATCTTAAAAGACCTGAAGCTGAGATGATATTCAAGAATTTTGTGAGATCAATAAATAACTATTTTAAGACTACACTTACATCTTTAACAGGAAAAACGGCAATTCCGTTATTCATATGACTATCTACTGCTTCAAGCTTCATGGACAAAAACTGCAGAAGCAATAAAATCAGGTACTTCGGCGCAAATCAGAAGACAATTCCATGCAAGGCATGACTGCATAAATGAAATACCTCAACTTGATGCTGCAAAGACTGGATGTAATTTATTATTTCATCAAGGACTGATGCTTTCCCAATAACCTGAGGAATATACAAGTAATAACCATGAAAGAAAATCATTCACTCAGAACAGAACTTTGAGAGGAGAAAGAGCTTTGTAATCACTGAAACTTGCAAGTGTAACAGCATGAAAACTAAAAAATATGGCGGTATTCAAAGTGTACCTTATTGCATCCAGGGACAAGATCTTGGAGAATTGTCATCCGTTCGCTTATCTTCTCTCGCCGGGCCTGTCAATAAACAAATATTTTAAGCTGATGTGGCTCACCAAGTTACTGCACATTATCCACCTTAGCAATATTTGAGCATCTGCATTTTTTCTGGTGACGTATGGATTATTATGGCGTAATCTTGTGAGAGAATAATAGATTCCGTAAGTTCGAAATGAAACCCAAAAATACAGGGCAAAAATAATGTGCAAGAGCATACCCGTTCCGCAAGGCTATGGCTGTCAGTAGCTTGGCCTCTTCTTGCCCTCACATGAATGTAGTCCTGTTTTGGTGGATCTGGTGGTGCAGAATTTTTATCAGCTGCCTTGCTGCTATTTCCTGATTCGGTTTCTGCTTCTGTCCTTAAACTATCATTATTGTCACTAGATTTCATTGGTTTCAAACGTTTTGCTTCTGGAGCAACCTGGAAAGTAGAGAACTGACTTTCAGTTGACTTTAACGTCCAAATAGACAATCCAAAAACACAAGTATCCACACTGGAAAATCAATAATTTTAGTTTTCATTTCTAAAATGCGAATGAAATTCAATCATGAATGAGAAGCGATAGATTCATACAACACCACTCTAATGAATGGAAAATTGACTTGGGTAAGGTCTTATCCCCATGGATAATAAGCTATAGCAAACACTTTAGGCATACATAAAATTCAGGTTTTTTTTTTTAAAAAAAATAAACATCACTCATTTGCGGGTCAACTACAAGTTCTTGGATTGAACAAAAGATACACACCAACATCACATATCTCCCGAAATCTTGTGACCAAACCCCAAAAAAAAGGTGGAACACTCTAGCAAACCTTGCATCCCAGATGAAAATGCTGCAAGTACAGATGGGCCGATGGTGCAATGTTCAAGCACCAACAAGAAAAATCTATACTACAGCTGTTAATTTGCTTGGCCACAAATTACAGCTTCATAAAGTTAACAGCATCCTGCACTAATATTACATTTCATTTGAACCGAAATGAACTAGCATTGCCTGCATACTTCTTGCTTCACCGAGCCCATCCCATATTAGCATATTCCCCACTCCACAAGGCATTGACCTCCATCTTATGCAGAATTCAGTTACCACTTCCCAAATTACTGATCAGTATCGGGAATGGCCTTCCCTTTTGGAAGATTTTGGTTTGGGCTAATCAGGCAGCATCACTGCTCAGGATAACAGCCACCACTCCCCATCGACTGCAGTGCTACAGTAGCAGCAGCGCATGTGCATCCACATGGACGAGCTAGCATAGCAGATCACGGCAAACAGAGCCATCAAAACCAAAATTCCACAGCTTCCCCCGCCTAACCCAACCCCAAACCCACCAAACCCACACAGATCGCGCCAAATGCGGAGCCCCCGCAGCCTTACCGATCCCTGCCCGCCGCCGCCGCCGGCGGAGGTGGAGACGATCTTCGACGAGTCGTCCTCTGCCCCCGCTTCTCGCCGAGGCCTCCTGCGTCCGCTTGATCCGCCACCTCCGCCGCGGCTTCCGTTGCCCTGGTCGGTGACGACGGAGGCGGACTCGAGCGGCGCGGCGGCGGCGGCGGGGAGGTGGTGGTGGTGCAGCCGCCAGAGCTCCGCGGCGAGCGAGGGGGCCGGGTCCATGCGCCGCCTCCGGAGCGGGAGGGGAAATACCTAGGGTTTCGCGAGCTCTCGCGCGCGCCGCGGCGGCGGTGGTGGCGGCGAGACGGAGGTGGTCAGTGAAGCGCACGGGGAGAAGAGCTCTGATGATGAGAGAGTGAGTCAATGAGAGCAGAAAAAAAATAATTTAAAAAGTGGTGGGGGCTTTGGATTCGGAGATTGGTGGAGGATACTGGGGTTGGGCCCATCGATTTCATGGGTTGGACCGGTTTAAATTTTTGCATTTTCTAAAGAGTAAATTTCAAATACATGTTTATGGTCCAAATCACAGAAACTGCATATATTTAATACTTATCACTTAACTATACATATCATAATAATATTAATGTTTTACACATCTACACTAACTTTCATAAAACTACACTATTAAAAAAATACTTAATAGTGTATTTTTATAAAACTTAGTATAGTTTTGTGAAATATTAATATCATGACATGTGTAGTTAAGTAATAAATGTTAAAATATATATAGTTTTGTGCCACTCGAACCATAAAATATGTAGTTTTGTGAAATTTACTCTTTTCTTTTCTCTAAAAGATGGGTCCTTTGTTGCAACTTTTTTTGGACGCAACTTTTTTGGAGTACTCCGCCCTGTTGCAAATTAGAGCTAACGGCTTGTCTGATAAATAGGTTACGAAAAGGGAAAAATATCCCACCAATAAAAGGCAAGATTCAATCTTAGCCATCCACTCTTTTACCATTTAATCAGAATGATTCACTTATTTTTATTTTATTTTTTAACACAGTATAACGCATGCGTCCACAATCGCATGCAAACTCATCCTACCCATATGAACGTCTTTAAAGATTGGACCGGCATATCACAAACAACTCGCTATCAACGAGTATGTCGTCTACTACTAAAAGAATATTAGCTATAAATACGAACGCCCGTGTTCAAATCTGGGACTTAACACAGGTGGACAAGTTCTCGCACTGGATACCTAACCAGTTGAGTTGTGCTCATTTTGCCACTTATTTTTATTTTCTAATCCCACCTTTCATAATCTATTTGTCAAATAGACCCGGTAGGATATTTTGGGTGTTTTTTTCCACTCTCATCCCTAATAATACCAAAAGCTAAAAAAAATTTCATAAATTTAAAATGCTATTTTTTTTGTTTGGCATTAGTCTAGCTGAGCTTGCCAAAAAAAAATTGATCAACAATCCAAACAGGCAACTCTACTATAATTTTGGCACATTAAAATCTTACCGTTGCTTAAAAATAGGCAAGGCAAGCAAGCATAAGGAACCAAACAACCACTAAATCTCAAGTGAGCAACCAAATGTCCAAATTCATGGGCTTGTTTAGCACGAATAGGCTAACCTCTGTTGACGCCTGAGAGGTCTGATTGGAAGGCATTTTTATTGGTGTGGCCTAGTTCAGGAAGTGGATTATTTTGCACACGCAAAACGAGAAAGATCATTAGCACATGATTAATTAAGTATTAACTATTGAAAATTAGAAAAATGGATTCATATAAATTTTTGAAGAAACTTTTATATAAACTTTATTTGCAAAAAACACACGGATAATCATTTTGGGAAGCGTGCTAACGCAAAATGAGGCAAAAAAAAATCCTTTGCTATACGGTTTCAAACTAGGCCTTAGAGCAAGTACAATAATAAGCTATAAGCTAGCTATAAGAGATGTGGAGGAGAGACAATAAAAAAGAGAAGGAGTTGGCTCTCATATAAGAGCTCTTCACAAGCTCTAAAAAAATATAATTAATACAAAGAGATAGAAGAAGAAAATTAAATCCAACCTTATAAACCATCTATTATACATATTAGCTATAAGTAAGCTTATAGATAGCAAGTTGGCTCTACTATTAACCTTGCTCTTATAAAGCTTTTGGCAAATGAAAGGACGAGGTATTATCATCATGAAACTAGATCAATTAATTTGCATGGATTAATTAGGTACTTACAGGTCTACAGAGAAGAACATCAACCTTACAGTACAACAGGCGGACAAAGGGCAAATGAAATCAAGAATATGAGGCCGCGCCGTCTCGGCGGCCTCCTGCTATGGCCACGTCAGTGTTATTTGTTTCAGCCATTGGATTTGGATTGTGCAGCTCCAATGCAAGCACGGTAAATAGCAAGACCGATCGATGGAGTTCCTGCAAAAAAACATGGTCATGCATATCTACCCTACCTTTAATTGTCTGGACGTGTATGGATGTATCTTGGTAATAGT
>CM002485.1:4538827-4551590 GCA_000325765.3 Leersia perrieri
CCGCTTCCATCGCCGCGGCCCGACGCACCGGAACCCGCCGTGGCTGTCGCCCTCCCCATCCCAGCGCCGCCAGTCGCTCCTCTCCGGGAAATCGGAGAAGGGGAAAAGGGAAGGAGAGGGCTAGGTGGAAGAAGAATATGACAAGCAGGTTCCACCTGTCACTCTCTCTTTCCCTCTCCACCCTCTCGGGCCTTGCCCTCTCGGCCAGCCTGAGCCCAATCCGTTTTCGGACACAAAAGTCTAACTTGAGTCCCTCTATTCTACACATCAAATAAGTTCACTTCTGGTCCTTCACTTCCCAAACACTTGAGCCCATCCTCCGCTAGAAAAATGTAAGTCCAGTTTACATCCCCCACTTCCTACACCTAGCTATATGCCCATTCTCTTCCAAAAGTTCAATAAATCCTTTTCCAAATATTCCGGAAATTCCACCGACCTTCCAAAATTCGTATCTCTGGATCCGTAAGTCTGATTGACCCCGTTCAACTCCTAAATTCATCCAAAAATAAGATCTACCCTATGGCACTATTAATTATAGTTGTTTTTATAGGTCTTTTTAGGGTGTTCTCCCTTGTTTGATCGAGTAGCAGACGTTTCGCGAAGTTCTCGAACAAAGACGAAGATCAAGACAGCGTATCAACCTACGACTCGATCGATTTTCTCGGATCGGTCGCGTGTTGGATCTATCTGGTTTTCTCTAAAGCATGAAGACCGGAAAGATCGTCTACCAAGCAAGCCACCCTTTGATCATATTGCTCCTAGTTTTTAAATAAAATATTTTCAACTCGCATTAGGATGTGCACAATTACACTACCTGGCCTCGATTAGTAAAATCGATGGACCTACCCAGTAGTTGCATTACGTTCCGTAGGAATTGAATAGTTACGATAAATCCTTGTCGATACACCTCTAAAATTGATGTGGGGTATTCATACCCTCGGGTATGAGTATCCGTCTCAAACCCCTTGCTTATCACCATATTACCGTTTTGGAATAAATGTTGAGGAATGGTTGTGTTTGAGAAAATGTTTTGCGAAGTAAAAACTTTGTTTTGAGAAAAACCTGCGATACAAACCTGCACTGGTGTAGTTAGGGTTTGTAGTCGCGCATAAGGACCGATTCCTTTGGGAATTCCATCCGAACATCTTGTCGTACGACCACGCGGGAAACATGGGAATTCCCCTGAATGATTACTCGGTTGGTTCCTGCGGGTCTTGTGTGTCGATGACTGAGGCAAGCCGGGGGGGTAAGGTGTTGTGCGTGCGGGAATCGCCGATATCTTGCCTTTAAGGAAGATACGGGATTTCGGGATCGCCGGTATCAGCCTTCGAGAGGGGATACGGGATCCATGGGTATCCCCGGGTGTTCTCTAAGTGGATGACGGCTGCGTGGGTAGCCAGATACTGGTCGCACGGTTAGTCGACCCAGCCATGCGACATGGGATCGTCAGAACTTAACCTTGGAAAGGCCTTGTCACGAACTTCCGATTCATGGCCCGTTTCGGTGTTAGCTTCATGACACGTGGGTAAGGCGTACAACCTCTAGAGAGTGTTAAAACTGTTCGAACAGCCGTGCTCCCGGTTAGGAGCGAATGTGCGATGATTCTCTTAGCGTAGCTTTTGTGTTGTCAAAATGTTTTTGGGAAAACTCTTGAATGGGGAAGCATGTGATGCGATTTTGGTTTTGGTGATCAATGCGAGGCCTTCGTGGCCAGAACATAGTAGAAAAAACCGGCCCGGCCCAACGGTTTAACCAGAAAAAACCGGAACCAGCAGTGTGCACGGTTCGATTGGCTCAGAAGATCGGACATGCTATTGAACCGTGTCAGACCATCCAAACCGGCCGGTTTTAATGAAAACCATGCAATAAACCGCTGTGGTTGAGCCGGGCTGGGACAGTGTAATGTGTAAATGGGCCACATCAAGGCCCATTTCGTTGCTCAGAGGCCTGCAACACCTTGTTTCACGGCAAAAATAGATTGGAAAAGCAGCTTGGTGGGGAGTCGACCTCTGGTCGTTCAGCTACAAGCAAACGCTCGAAGCCATCCTGCTACTGGTTGCTTCGTTTTCTAGGCAAAACATACATTATACATGTAGTGAGTAAACCGCGGTTCGACCGCCCGGGTCACTGGTCGGACCGTCGGACCGCTGAACCAGGGTACTGACCGGGTCATCTACCGGTTCGGGTTTTCCTACTATGGGCCAGAGAAAGGATCCGCGGGATCCGGGATTCGAGGCATCATGGATGCTCAACGTTGAGGTGTGATCTGAGTTAAATGCGAGTTCGGAGTAATCGTTGAGGTTGCGACATGATTTGAGCTTCGTGACAAATCATGGTCGTGGTTGTTCCCGATGTCTTTACTTTTACTACAGTTGTTAATTAATAATCTCAATTAAAATCCTGACACACTTATAGTGTTTTTTGAGAAACTGTTTTACACTTACCCTAGCTATTCTTTGAAGCCTGCATATTACAATCTCGACGATCACCACCCCATGGGTTGAGAGGGTTAGAGTCAAGCATCGGGAGAAGGAGTATAAGCTTTCGTATTGTTAGATAGGATAGCCACCTAAATTGTCGAGAAACATAGTCGAATCCCTCGATTACCAATCTCGACGAGTTACGCACCATACACATTGTACTTTGTATCCGGGATCCCGTCCCATTGGTAATCCCATATAAACTGGAAGTAGGGCTATTACCATCTTGAGACCTGAACCAGTATAAAAATCCTTGCCTTTTTTATGTGGTGATGTCGAACTATATAGGACCCTACACCAATGTTCCCCTGTTCTCTACATACCCCGTCTTCGGATACCAGCCGTTGACAGTGGCGCGCCAGGTAGGGGACTTTGGCGTTCAAGGATCCTGCGACATGATCCCAGATCTCACCGAGTACTACGCCACCAGAAGCTTCATGTCATCGGCGTGGGCTCAACTCAATTCCGCCGTCATCCCAGCCTACTCGGCGAATACCTGTGGACCAGTCAGGGTCGGAGATCCAGTCGAGCCGACAAAGTTTGGGATGAATAACTCGTGTGCGGCATGCCCTCCTGCTCAGGCAGAGGTGGGGACACCGACAACAAACTTCAGAGTACCACTGCAGGCAGCCACTTCCTCCAACACGCCCAAGGTTCCGACCGCAAGACACCAGAGATCCGCAGTCTGGTGTCTTATCCACAAAACCATGCGACACGACTTGCGGGATTGTGTGGTGATTCGACGCCAACTAGTGCCCTATCCAAGGCCGCCAACTAGTGCCCTATCCATAAGACTAAGGCACACGGGTTGGCAGCTGCAGGAATTTCCTTTCCGTTACCCAACTCCCATGTCCCAAGGTTTCATGTTCGAAGGACAGGGGAAAACAGGAGAAGCGGACGAACCAGGACCTATCAAAGATGTTTTCGTTATCGAGCGCAACAACGATCTCGTTCCAACAACAACACCGGCTCAATGTTTGGCCTCCCTCAATTTGATTTTGAGGGAAACCCCATACGACCCAATCCTCGCGCCCGGCATCGAGGAGTGGGTCCACCATCTACAGGAGTCTGCAACGAGTTTGGGACTGCATTGGCGCAGACGGCCATCCCAACTCGAGAAGAGACACCTCGACAGTCTGAGGACACCTCACCAACAGAGATAGTACCACCAACAAAGGATGAAACACTTGGCTCCCACAGCCCCTCAGAACCTACAATGACCGAGAAGAATGACGACGGTAAGCACCAACTCGACGACAATATGCACTCGTCCCCGAAATTCTGAGAACAGAGATGCCGACCAATTGGAGTTCAATACACGAGTCCCTCAGGATCGTCGACAATTTCGTCCCCACCGCGCCAGCGTCCCCGATTGAGGCGTGAGCCCCGACAGCTCTTTGGCCTGGAGAGGGCGTGTAAAGCTTACTCTGCTGCGTTAAGAGAAGTTCGATGGCCTAAAGGATTCAAGCCCTCAACCATCGGAAGGTATGACGGAAGCACCGACCCGGAAGAATTCCTCCATGCCTAATTAAGCTGTCATTAACACATATGGGCTTGTAGTACTTATGGCTAATCATGGCCTAATTAGGCTCAAAAGATTCGTCCCGCGATTTCCGTCCAAACTGTGCAATTAGTTTCTTTTTTCATCTATATTTAATACCCCCATTTATGTGTTCAAAGATGCGATGTGATGTTTTTTGGAACTAAACAAGGCCTTGCATGGCCACAAGATTAATGGTGCATCCAAAGCATCTATCTTTGATACTCGTGAATTGAACTTTTACATGATTTTGACTTCTTGACTTCTAGGTTTCCCGCTTTATTGCCAACTTATTTACCATGCTAAACTAGAAGCAGAAAATGTCTTAGTTCATATTCTACTTCAGTTATGTGTCCTCTGTAAATATTTGGGATGTGTGGGTGGACATTTGGTTCTCAACCCAACATAGGAGTATATTCTAGTATTTTCCCTCCCACACTGATTGCTTTGATCTGGGCTAATGTAATCTTCAAAGCTCCACTTTAATATTGAGGATATCCCCATTATCACATGTGGAAGAAACGCGAGAAAGCACGGGAATAAGAATTGGGATCCAGTCTCAACAGCTCGATACATAACACAGTTGGTTGAGGAGGTTAAGGTGAGGAAGTGTTGTTATTGGTTGAAAGTAGAAGTTAGGTGGAGAAATTAAATGAGAAAAGATTGTGATTAGTGCAGATAAGGTAGGTGGGTGCAGAATTAAAAATAATAATTATATTCCATTTATTTCTTCGTTTTGCAAGAATAATCGGGTTGGGGAAGATTTTGCGGAAATATACCATCGTTGCCGCATTTTGAACTAGCGTGTCGGGCTAGGGCGAGAATGGAGAGCGTTTCCGATGTGGACGCCGCATTTTGAACTAGCGCGACCGGTTAAATGTGAAAAGGACGGTAGCGGTGGCGCGGATTTGACGAGCGGCACCGGCCCGCACGTTCCTGGCTGCGGGAACGGGTCGCGCTGCCGCTTTTGCAATCAGCGAGAGCGGCTGGCGCGGTAAAAGCGCGCGTGGGCGCCCGTCGATCGCCGTACGCTGGGCCCGCAGGCGAGCGTTCCCGCACGAACGGCCTGCGTGACCGGACGGCGCAGTTTGCTCCCGCGTGATTGCAACCTCAACTGATTGCAAGCCTCCAAACCTATCTGCGCTGATTGCAAACCTATCTGCGCTGATTCCAAGGCAGTAACAGCGCTGACTCAACGCAGAAAGAGATGATTCGCTTGCCGGGGATGAGTGCTGAACAAATGGTCACAGAATAAATGTTCTACTTTATTTCATATACTATAGGCAGGCAGTAACAGCGCTGATTCCAAGCCTAACAGGCAGTAGTAGCTTTTTCAATTCATCTATTATTTTACATTTGATTAAAAATAAGAACTCCCTGATTGCAAACGTCAGTTGTTTATTCCAGCTCATTGCAAAGTTTTCCAGCTGATTGTAGAGTTTGGCTATTTCTTACAGCTGATTGCAAAGCCCATTGAAATGCGTGCCCGCACATTATGCTGAATCAAAGATTTGGCTGATTGCAATTGATTTGTCCTGGGCTGCAGGACTGATTGCTTATGTTATGCTAGAAGGTGCACAATGGTTTTTTTAAGTAGTTCTATGCTTGCTTTTAGCATGCGCTAGTCTCTAAAATATATGCTTTTATTTATTCCGTGGAGTGTCATTTAAAATGTATAGTGGTAGTATCTTTATTTTTTTTTTTTTGCAACTTTGTCCATTCGTCTAATTTTAATTTATTATTGAAAATATTACAATTTATAAATCGTGTCTTTTAAATAAGATGAATGATTAAACATTGTTAAAAGAAGTCAAAATATATTATAATTGAGTCACTCCATACTCGTTGTCCGACCGGTGAAATCATGTCAGTGCAATTGAATATAATTGAGTAGGTTTGTTTGCGCATGCTTTCGATGAGAGAAAAGGACAGATGCAAAGATGAAGTTCTGCGTTTCATTAGAGAAAAGGACAAATGTAGTAATTAGGCATGGAACAAAATGTCTTGTCATGTTTCTTTGAGATAACTTTGATCACATGCAGCAAGCTGTTCGTTAGGCTACAATAAAAAGAGGAGGGAGGAGGAAGGCTGATGGAGGGACGACAGCAAGCTGTTTGTTAAGGCGGGAGCGTGAAGGAGTTTGAGGGGCAGCAGGGAAGGTTGAAGGTTAATAGAATAAATAAAGGTAAATTATCGTTACATTATAAATAAGTTTTGTAGACATAATTTAGTTCATATGGAGCAACATACATACATAGATATTGTCGTTATTATTCTGTTATTATTTAGTGTACCATGAGAAGTAGATAGAACTTATAATAATTTTATTACTGATATTTAATTCGATATGGTAGAACTTGTCACTGTAGTTATAGTTATTTATCATCGGTAGTGGACATTGGTCGATGAAAGTGCAGCTAGCATATTTATGCGAACAAAATTGTTAGGATTAATTAGTTAATTAATTAGGTGATCAATTAGGATAATTACGTCATTAGCAACTGCTAATGTGTGATCATCCTTATCTGTAAAGTGCCCCTTGGCACCCCTTCTCTCTTCCTTGGCACCCCTTCACTTTGCATAAATAGACATCAACATCATCAATAAAGATAAGACTTATCATTCTTTCACAACACGTTATCACGCACGCTACACTCTAGACTACACTGACGCTGTAGGCAGAGAGAGAGGATCACCGGAAGTTCGCCAGAGTTCACAAGGAAGGAGAAGATCAAGAACAAGAGAAGCAATACTGAATTCTTCTTTTGATCTTCAACCAGACGAACAACCAAGAGCAAGGTTTAGTTCTACCTTAGTTGGTTTGATCTTGTTTAATTAACTTCTCCGTGCTTTTGCCATCGGCAACCAAGCAAGGCAGAAGAATTTTCTTTGAGTCACTGTTGGACAAAAAGAAAAGAAGTCATCTCGAAGAAAGAAGACAGTACGTTCTGCTTCTACAAGTTTTCAACAAAATTTGAAGAACAACCCAAAATTCTACTCCAATCAAGGTTAGATTTTGGTTCAATTTTGTTTTGTTCTTGTTCGTTTGATCTTCCAACCAAGCGAGAAGGTAGAAATATTTCTTTGAGTAATCAAAGAAAAGGAAGAAGAATTTCTTTGTTATCAAAGAAGATCAAGGACAGGGATCAATTCTACCTAATCAAGGTATTGCGATTTTGAGAACGAACACTGGATCAAGGCGCTCCACCGTGCCAGCGGCCCTCCGGCGGCCAGTGGCCCCGCATGGCCTCGCACCCGGGCAGGGACCTGGCTCCCCGCGCGTCGACCAAAACGGCTCGGCCCTGAGCGCCGGCCAAGGCGGCTTTGCGTGCGCGCCGGCGAGAACGGCAGTGCATCAGACCCTGGAGGTCGTGTCCACCCGCACGCCTGGCCGGGTCCCCGACCAGCAGTGGCGGCCGTGGCGCCTCCGCACCTCGCGCTCCTTGCAACGTCGGCGGCTGCGGCCTCCGCGCTCGGCCTGTCCAGGGACCGGCGGCGGCGGCTAGGGGAATTTCGGCCGGGGCAGAGGAGAAGCCACGCCGCGCCGGCCTCGGCGTCCGCACCGAGCTGCGGCAGACGCCGCGACGGACCACACCGGGCCGGGCGGAAAGAGGAGACGAGGACGGCCGACAGCATTTGGATGTGGTGGATCTAGTGGCAGGTGGCTGTCACGCACGGAATTTCTATCCGAAATTCCGCACGCTTAAAATGTGTGTTAATTCTCGTTCATGAATCAGCCAAGGCATACAATAACAAATTGATTCAAAACACATCTTTATTAATAATCTCATTAATATTTATATTATTACAGAGACACTCCAAGCCCGACAAACAAAAATAAACAGCAACGGACTAAGCGGGCCTACGGCTCCATCTTCTACAGGCATTCAACTGGGGTATAAGCCAGACTTCCACCTTCCGGACTTGAACTTCATCTCCTATGTTCTTCACTGGAGAGGGTTTTTGGAGCAAGAGTGAGTACTACAACAGTACTCCGCAAGCCACACAACCAAACAGGAAAAATGCAAAAAATGCGAGGGGATAATCTGAAGGATGGTTTAATAGGGTTCATATAGGCAGCATTCATTAAATAATAAAGGAATTAATTAAGAAAACTGTGGAGATTTAATATTCAATAATTAACCACTCACGGTACAACCTATCCTGGTTGCACCGACCCAACCATAACTCCAAACCAAAAATTATTCATAACTCCAATAGAGGCGAACCATAACTCCATACCCGGAGCTAATCATCACCCCATACCAGGAGCTAATCCTAACCCCAAACCAGGAGTTATCCCATTTATCAAAATTTTAACCAAATTATTAATTATTAAGTGACAGTGGGACTAATCACGAAAAACAATGCTCAGCTCGCACATAACCGCGGGCACGGCTATTCGAATAGTTTTACTCTGATCAGAGGTGTACCAATTTAGCCTTAGGACACGCTCCCCGTAAGGATCGTGACATGGCCCGCTCTGCAACGAGAAACAGTACGAGAGCACCCACCAGGTTCCTAGTCCCACCAAAACCAGGCTATGACTCCCCTGGCGATTCCATGTGGGCTTATCCTTGCCACAACAACCCGGTGAATCGCACTGCCCCCGCTACATCACGAAACCAAGCCGTTGCCCACGCTGGCCTAAGGGTAGTACGGTGAATGCTTCGCAAAGATAGCTCACGAACCGGTCCTTAATCGTCATGAGCACGACCAACCAAATCCACGTGCTCACGACCCACCATTAAGGTCAAAATTTAGTTGGCAATTTTATTAATTAATCAGCCACGACAAACGTCATGAATTTCCAATAATTAACCATAAGGTGATAACAAGTGAAAATGTTAATTTGTTCCATAAGTGAGCTAAATATCTAAGCATGGCTAAGCAATTACTAAAATTCTAGCTAAAACATTATAGAGTTCTAACTAGTCAAATTATATAACCCCGGCTAAATATAAAGGTAAACAAATTCAAATTGGCCGTACAAAGGAATATAGGAATTTCCACCCAATTACATTCAAAAATAATATGCATAAGTTTAAGTGATTGCGAGAAAGAAAGGGTCAACATGCTCAAAAATGTTTGATTGTATGACTGCCTTTACAACTGACGGCCGTCGATTAGTCTTCCGTAGCTCATCCATTGAAGAAGCGCTCCTTCGAAACAACACGAACTAGGCGACTACACGCAAAACGAGGAAAAAGACTAAAACTCCAAATAACAATACATAAAAATAAACAAACATATATATTTTGATTTTCGATTAATTTAGGAACTGGAATGACCTTGTTCCGAGTTCAGATGAATTAGTTATCAATTTTACTAATTTATTCCAATTAAACATATTAGAAGAAAACAACTATTCCAATTATTTAAATGATTTGCAAACGATTTATAACTGAGATAAAGATTAAAATAAAAATCTCCGGAAAGAATAGATTGAATTTGGTGGATGACATATAGCAAATTGGACCCTATATGTCATTGATAAGAAAGAAAAAGAAATTATATGTGGATATATTAGATGTCTCATATTGGTTTTAGGACTACTGATCAATACTGATCAAGATTATCAGTATTGAAGAAGGCAAAAGAAGAAACAATCAGACTCACCACCGAAGAAACTGCTGCAGAAGGTGACGTTCCTCAAGGTTCTGCTCCTTCGCGCGAACCCGACGTTGCTTCGGTGATCTTCGGCTTGGAAAAGGTAGAGGCTGACGACGATCTCGACGAGACGGTGCTGATGGCGAAAACGGTGCTATTCTGCAGCTTCTGGAACGACGACGAAAGGTGACCGGAGGCGAGGTCGATGATGACGGCGAACACCATGGCTTGACAGTGATGACGAGGTTACAGCGATGGACGTCGGCGGAGAGGTGGTGGACGAGGTTCTGCTCCTCCTCGCAGACTCACTGGTGGCAGCGGCAAGCGAGGAGAACGTTCGAGGAGGCGACGCGACATCGCCGGAGTCGTGGAAGATGAAGGCGAGGTTGATGACGACGGTGTTGTGCTGATCTTCGGGATTGACGGAGAGGATGCCGAGGTAGAGGACGCCGAGCCGCAGCCGAAGACAACGGCGGCGAGACCGGGCGGCACTCCGGCGACGCACAGGAAGCGGCTGGAAGGCGGACGGTGGTGGAGTTCCTAGGGTTCACGCGGACAACGATGTTCCCGAGGCCAAGGAGGGTGGAGGAGGCGATGCCGGTGTAGAGGACGTCTTTGAGAAGCATAGGAACACGGCTGCGCTCTGATTAGTTGCTCCGGCGAGGCTTAATCGTCCGCCGGAGTTGCTCTGGCGAGGTGGAGAGAGATGGCGCCGTGGGGAGCTCGGTGGAGAGGGAGAGAGGCCAAGAGAAGGTGAGGACGGCAAAGGGTATGGTGAGGGGGAGATCATGCGCATTTTATAGGCCCTGGAGAGGAGGAGAGGCGGTGGAGGAGCTCACCGGTCGGAATTAACTCCGGCGAGTTAGTGACGTCCGTTTCTCAACGATTCCAAGCACAAATTGATGGGGATTTTTAGTGGATAATGAAGAGGAGTTAATGGAAATTATTTCCCCTCACTTAATTTGAATAAACAGTTCCCGGAGAGGGAGATCGACGCCGGTTTCCTCCACTAGATGGCCGGAATAAAGAGGGCATTTAATCCGGCGTTTTAAGGCGAAATTGGATGGGGAAATTATGGGGGAATTGAAGAGGGGGATGAAACGGTTCGATTTTTGTTTTCGTCTCGAAGAGATTCGCACTGAGGAGGGAGATCGGCCGGCGGCGGCAGTGCTTGGCTTTCCCGGCCACAGGAGCGGCGGCGGCTGGAGGAAGAGGACGACGTCCTCTCCTCGTGGGTCCCACCCGCCAGTGCAGGCGCGCGGGCCACTTGGGCCACACGGGGGAGAGGAAGGAGAGAGCCCAGCTTCTTGGGCCTCGGCCCAGGCTGAAGGAGCAGGAGAGAGAGGAAGGGGAACTGGGCCAAAATCGACCCAAAGAACTGGGAGGGGATTTAAATTAGTTTTCTATTTAAATAAACACTGAAATGATGTTTGTAGCATTAAGATTACTTATTTAGCTCCGAAAATTCCAAGAAAATTTCAGAGAGTTATTTAGAACATGGAGAACTTATTAAAAATAAATCCAACCATGATTTACTTTAGTAAACTTTATTTCTTACATCATTTCACTTGTTAATTCATTAACATTTTAATATAAATTCTATGAATAATTTGTTATATTAATATTTATTTAAAACCTGAAAAAAAAATCAGGCTGTGACAGCGGCCGTGGCGACGGCTGCTGGGGTTAGGCGGCGCCTGCGGCGGCACAAGGCGGCGGTGGCTGAAGGATTGAGGTGTTTGGGTTTCCAAACCCTAACCGCCACCCTTTATAGCAGCGACGGTGACGGCTAATGGGCCTAATGGGCCAGGTTGGGCCGCGCGCGCTCGCCACACTGGTCCGCCGGCTGAGCCGTGCCTGGCAGGCCGGGCCGCACCGGAAACGCGCGCGCCCGTGGGCTGCCGGCCAGCCGGCTGGACCCTAGGCCGCCTGGGCTGCTTTCCCCTTCATTTTTTTATTTTCTATTACAGCAGTAGTTTAATTTAATTAGCATATATTTAGCTTTTTAAATTCTGCAAGAACTCCAGTTTGTATATACTGTTGAAGTTGTCTTGTACCTGCTGTGATTATCCATTGTAATATATATGTGGTTTGTTTTAAATATATTGCAATGAGATATATTCTGTGATTGGTTGATATATGTGATGCACACAAAAACTCCCTTAGCATCACATAGATATTACATTTATGACTTTGTTAAATTTTTCTGGCGTATGTTAGTGCACCCAAACCCCATAATTTTGCACTACATACAAGTTACACTTTAATTTTTAATCACAGAATTGGTTATGTTGGAGCTTCCAAACCACACTTTTGCACCACATAGAAGTTAAATTAGCAATCTATTTAGTTGCAATTTAACAAGTTATCCCATGTTAAGTTTAGATATATTTTGTGTCTAAGTTTTCTGTTTTAGTCATGGACTCTAACAGCATTATTAGTATGGTAGAGTTTCTACTCCTATACATTTTTTTAAGACTAGAAATTATTCATATCTAAACACACATAATTTGTCGATTTTGTTTTGGCAATTATTTTTAATTGCAACAAAAACCATTGCCTCTTAATTAAAGCGATGCTTAATTAATGACGGTTGTATTTAGACTCATGTGAGTCTAATATGAAAAGCAAATTGGCAGCCACACCATTTTGCTAGCAAGGATAACATAGGAAGTGGATTTTGGTTTTGATCCTATGGGATTTGTGCAAATTATACCACTATCCAACTATAGCACTACGTCCTTAGTAAACCTTTTGTTTTAGTCTTTGACTTAAACAGTATCAGTACTGTAGAGTACTTTGCTTACCTTGTTAATTTGGAACAATGGTTGATCCTCTTAATTAAGATTGTCTTAATTAATGATGAATTATGCAAAATTATTATATTAATATCTTGGATATATTTGGGATCATAACACAAGTCAAGGAGTCCTGGGCACTAGTTGAGGTTAATTCATTTAGAATTATTCGACCCAGAGACCCTATCTATGGTGGCGAATATCCGCCCATTGCTGAGAGGTCTACGTCTTGTTTATTTAAACTTGATGATTACCTCTATTGTGTTATCCTAAATAAGAGTTTTGGAAATATACGAGTGGTACACCTTTACGTTGACCACTGATGTAGACTAGGG
>CM002485.1:4560880-4577017 GCA_000325765.3 Leersia perrieri
ATTTGTGGATTTGCCCGGGAACAAGTTTGTGAAGGATTGTCTCACCTCCGCAAGGAAACGAGGTAAGTAATAGTGAAATCCATGCTAGCTTATAGAAGATGGATTAGTGGGTAGAGCAAGTAGCAACGAGGGATTAGGGCTCTCCGGTAGGACTTGATACGTGGGGATCGTCCTATGGCTTGATCCGTGGGGATCTTTTAGGGACTTGCTAATCCGCGTGCTCCTTGGAGACCTCGTTCCGTCTTGTGAGTGCTAGCATGGCGTAGAGTAGGATCCTTGTGGTCCGAACTATGTAAAAATCCTTGTGTCCCTGTTGTCTCTAGTTTATCTTGTTGGATCTCTGGTTGTTCTCCTTAATACGTGTTGGATCTGTTTGTGATTGAATAAAAAGGGGATCTTTGGCCCATTGACCAAAGCCACCAGACTATCCGGTAGTTCAACCGGACTGTCCGGTAGAATCGCTCTGTTCCAAACAGAGAGATTCTACCGGATACTCCGGTGACACCACCGGATTGTCCGGTCTGCACTGACTTCCGATGCTAAGTGTGTTTCAGGTTGTAAAACACATTCACCCCTCCTCTGTGTATTACTTTCATCCTTTCATTTATGTCCGTATTCGTGCAAGTATGCCTTCCCTTGTACTGTATGATTCCGGGTAACGAGAATACCCCTTATCTGTAATCCTGATACATATGGTTGCTTCAAAGATTGTTTACTTAGGTTCCACAATAACAAAGTTTAAGTGTTCTATTTGGTGAGTGTGGTAGACGTATATACAATTTAGGGCTTGTTTGGATAAGGACTAAAAATTAGTCTCTGTCACATCGGATGTTTAGACGCTAATTTGGAGTGTTAAAAATAGACTAATTACAAAATCCATTCCATAACCCTGTACTAATTCACGAGACGAATATATTAAGCCTAATTAATCCATGATTAGCGAATGTGATGCTACAGTAAACATTTGCTAATTGTGGACTAATTAAACTTAAAAAATTTGTCTCACAAATTAGTCTTTATTTATGCAATTAGTTTTATTATTAGTCTATATTTAATACTCCTAAACATCCGATGTGACAATAACTACACTTTAGTCCCTATCCAAACACCACCCTAGGTTGGCACTGTTGATCACATCCTAGATACCTAGATTCTGGCTTCTGATACATAAATTATATGCTGTAGTTGTTATAACTAACCAACAATTCATCAACATAATTGTGTATTCCCTCCGTTTCATATTATAAGTGACTTATTCATTTTGTTCAAAAATTTAGTGCAAAAATAAAATATGATATGTTGTGCTTAAAGTACTTTCAATAATAGTAAGTCATAAACACACTAAATAATAATTCTTAATTTTTTAATACGATAAATGATAAAAAAATTAGAAAAAAAGTCAAAATCACTTATATATTTTTTTAAACATAATTTAAACAAAGAGAAAAAACAATGGGTAGAGTAAATTATATATTTTTTTACATCGGGCTCATATCACTATTCTACTACGGAGTATAGTTTTATATATTGATCAAACGTGTCTTGTGCATACCAAGAAAACCCAATAAAAAAGGGCTAATTGGATCCATGCTATTACAATTTTTCAAATTTGGAGATATGTCATCCGTTAGTTAATGACATGTAGATCCATGTGAGTCAATGACATGTGGACCAGGATGGTATATCTCTAATTTTAAGAAATAGTAATGGCATGACTCTAATTTTCTCTTAAAAAAACAAGTCCAGGATCCCTCTTGAACACCCCTCCCTTATATTCTTTACTAGCACATTATTGGATTACGGTACAAATTCTTTGTTTATCGTCTCTGAAAAAGGAATGTATACTGTATTTTTTAATAGACTATTTGCAATCTATTTTTATAATTAAGTTGATAATCCATAGCAATATAAATTTAGTGAATAATTTCCAAACTTGCAGCAAAGGTTAAAAAGTCGAAAATATTTCAACGCCATCTTAGTATATACGCCACCTTCCGAGGACTAAACCGCAAAAATACCCTCGCGAGTCGCGACCCCACCCACCTCGAATTCGATTTCTTTCTCCCCTTTCCCCCAATCTCTCGCCATTCTCCTCCTCCTCCTCCTCCTCCTCCTTTCCCTTCTCCCCCAAATCCCCTCACCGCCGGCGCCATCGTCGTCGTCGGCGTCGGATTCCTCTTCACCGGCGAGAGGGAGCTCAGCGGGAGGCGGAGGAGAGGCGTTTCAGGCCCGGGAGGAAGGGGAGGGAGAGGTACGAGTACGACGACAAGCCGGCCATGGGGCAGCAGTCGCTGATCTACGCGTTCGTGGCGCGGGGAACGGTGGTGCTGGCGGAGTACACGGAGTTCACCGGCAACTTCACCACCATCGCGGCGCAGTGCCTCCAGAAGCTCCCCGCCAGCAACAACAAGTTCACCTACAACTGCGACGGCCACACCTTCAACTACCTCGTCGAGGACGGCTTCAGTGAGTAGCAGCTGCCTCCCCTCCTCCTCCTCTTCCTCGATCCGATCGGTAGGTCGGCCTCGTCGGCGCCGATCTCGCCGGATCCGATGCGTTGCGTGCTCGATTTGGGGGTTTCGCTGCGGGTAGATCTCGCGGGTTCGCTCGATCTGTTTTGGTAGGGTTGGATTTCGAGTGGTTGTTGGATCCGCTTGGACTCCGAGCTGACTTGCGGGGGTTGGTGTCTAGCTAGCGTGTGCTGTTTATGCTTCCGTTCGAGTTGAGGAATGCTAGGGCGTTGGAATTGGCTATATTTAGATGAGGTTTGTGTATTTCCATGTGTGATTGCATGCTATTAGCATGAAATTCTAGGTGTGGTTGTGCGTTTTGATACGTGTACTCCAAATATCTCCGGTATTTGAGGCATTTCTATTTTGGAGTTTGAGTAGAGCATCAGCATATTGGTGATTCATGGATTGGCGTGTTTTCTCTGTTTTGGGACCATTCTAATTGCTTGTTAAATCTAAAACAAGCATTCTCATTATTTCGATCTTTCAATACTTTGATGTTTTCTGTTTCTAACACGAGTTCTTTGTGCATGGGATTAATGATTAATTATCCTTTTCATTTTTATCATTTCTACAGCATACTGTGTTGTTGCTGTGGAATCAGTTGGGCGACAAATTCCCATTGCATTCCTTGACAGAGTCAAGGATGATTTCACCAAAAGATATGGTGGTGGGAAAGCAGCTACTGCTGCAGCAAACAGCCTCAACAGAGAATTTGGGTATGATCATTTGCTTCGATGTGATATTTAAACATAGCATGGACGCCCCTTCTTTCTTTTAACTGATGTTTGTCTCTACTATTTAAAGATCAAAACTTAAGGAGCACATGCAGTATTGTGTGGACCACCCTGAGGAGATCAGCAAGCTTGCCAAGGTCAAAGCACAAGTCTCAGAGGTCAAAGGAGTTATGATGGAAAACATTGAGAAGGTACATTTTTAAATCATCAAGATGTCTGCATAGTATTCTGTTTAAAAACCATGATGCTCTTCAAAAGTTGTCTCTGATTCTATATTGCAAATACAAAATTCAGGTTCTTGACCGTGGTGAGAAGATTGAACTGCTCGTTGACAAGACTGAAAACCTGCGGTCTCAGGTCTTAATGCTTTCCTTTATAATGTTGCCATATGAGTTTCTTCATCTTTGAATGTGACTGTTGCGTAGCACAAATAAACTAGAACTATATAAACCATCTTATTGACATCAGGAATTTTTTTACAATGGATTGCTAAAGAGAAATTACTGATACATGTTAGTGTAGATCACGTTATTGTACAGTTTAGTGCATAAATTTAACCAACAAAGTTCACCATATTATGCAAGTTTTACAAATCCAATCTCTTTTACTCAATGCATTTAAAGCATGTTAGCTAGAATTCTGATGGCTTTGTTAGTTGAAGCATCAGAATTACCCTACTAATTTTGAAACATTATTGATGTTTCATTAGTTGAAGCATCATTATTGATGTTTCATTAGTTGAAGCATCTTTATTGAAACATTATTATTGAAGCATCATTATTGATGTTTCATTAGTTGAAGCATCATTATTGATCTTTCAACTAATGAAACATCAATGCACTGGACTTCTATGTTAGTTGAAATGTTACCATCTCTAGACTAGAATAGTTTCAGATTTTTTGGAACATATACGCCAAAATACAAGACTGCACTAAAGAACAGCATATCTTTGGCCTGTTTTAGCCTTTCTGTTTGAGCCTTTTTAGGACTACGCGATACTGCGGTACATATGTAGGGTACCACATTATGGTTCCAAAGATGATCTGGCTTTACTTCTGGTATGGTATAGTGCATTATTAATGGCAGCAGGAAGTTCTGAAAATGTATTAACTCATAAGTTTACATCGACTTTTGATAGTGTACAGTACATTATTCCTGGGCTACAATTAATGTGTAGTATTCTCTCCCACCATCTGTTGTTATACTATTCAAGCTGAATAATTTGATGGGTTACCCTTATTTGATACACAATGAGATGCTTGTAGTGGTTGGAGTCTTGGAGATGTTTTTGATGATGAGATGATACACAACTATGTGAACTTGGCTATTTAGCCCCTGTGAGTGATGGAAAGTAACAGCTGTTGAGATTAACTGGGTCAAACAGCGTAACACACAAGATATATACATCAGATGACATTGTTAAAGAAAATCATTAAATGATGGCATGTGTGGATTATGATGTTCTTTATTCTGGCTTGGCATTTTGACAATGCATGTACCTTTGTTTGTTCTTACATAAATCAAATCTATGGTTGTAGGCACAAGATTTCAGACAGCAGGGTACAAAGGTGCGGCGAAAGATGTGGTTACAAAACATGAAGATCAAGCTGATCGTCTTGGGCATCATCATCGCACTCATTCTCATCATCATCCTGTCCGTGTGCCATGGCTTCAAATGCAAGTGAGGGGTGTTGGATTTTGGTCCAGATTCACCTTGACCCCATAATACTGCCTTCTGGCGAAAAAAAGACCATATGTTTTTTTTTTGGTTCTGTTTAGTCATGAGTCTTGCCCTGATTCTTGGGTGGTCGAGTGTTCCTGGTGTCGTGCTTGATTGCTGTTGTTGGATAGTGACTGGGTTTGAGTCGGAGTTCCGTGTATTTTTGGACGCTATTCATGTATAGCCTGTATGCTACCCTCTTTCACTCTGCTATATGAGTAGTAGGTGTTACTACGTTTGCCCCCACATTATTTCATCTCTTGGTACACAGCCAATTCTTAGAAAGGAACACCTTGCATTTTCAACTGAACGTATAAGTTAATTTTGATTTTTTTTAATGTGAGATCCTTGAAGATCACGTGAATCCGTGACAATATGGTGGTTGCAAGCCGTCAAGGCAATTGCTCCTGAAGATGGGCACTTTCTTGATTTGCCAAACTGTTTTGAAGTCTAGAGAGTTGATTTGCATCTAGAATTTCATACCTGATTTATAACTGATTTATAAGGGCATTAACAATGCACTGACGTGACGTTATGCCTCAACTTGATTAGCGATTTAACCGTGCCACGGAGGAGTCTGGTAAGCCTTTGCAGTTCTTCTCGTGCCTTTAGGAAGCCGCAAGCGGCTTTGTCAGTTTCACACCAAAAAGCAAGAGAGAAGCTGAAAAGAAGAGAGAGAAGTAGAGAAAACTGGAAGAAGAAAAACAAGATCAATCCGCCGCCGGAGGGGAGAGCTCGTCGTCATCAGTCCGCCGTCAGCAAGCCGCACCGCCCAGCCGCAACGGCGGTGGTGGCGGAGCTCGTCGCTCGATCTGCGTCAATCTGTAGAGAGAAGGGAGTTGGCGGTGGCGGCGGCGACCGCCACGGAGCTCGTCGTTCGATCTGCAGAGGGAGAGGGGAGGGAGTCGGCTGCGATGGTGGCGGTCACGGAGCTCGCTAGATCTGTAGAGAGGCCACCGGAGGGAGAGGGGGAGAGGCGACGGGAAGGGAGGAGACAGCGGCAGCGGCTGACAAGGAGGAAGAATAGGCCACCGGAGCTCCTCCCATCCGCGCGCTGGGAGGGAGAGGGGGGAGCGGCTGTGGGGAGGGAGGAGGGCGGTGGCGATTCCGTCCTAGAGAGGAGGAGGGCGGCGGCGACCGGGGGAGAGGGGAAGGGCGGTGATGATCGGGAGAGAGGGGGAGGGAGTCGACGTCGGGAGGGAGATGGGGAGCGGGAGCGACCGAGAGAGAGGAGGAGGCAGTCAGCATTTTTTTTTGTCAGATTTGTGATTTTTTTGTCAGATATTAGGTGTACTGTATGAGTTGTATCCTAGGTGTGGTTTCTATAAGGCAACATGGTTAGTGTGAAATTACGCGGCTTCTATTGTGAATGCCTAAAAAATAAAGGTCGTATAAATTGTGGTAAAGGAGAGGTGAGGCTCGAATAAAACCTGCTAGCTTATAAATTGTGCTGCTAGCCGTTAAGACCCCGTCCCTTTCTTTTCTCTCATAGCTGATTTATGATAGGCACCTGCTTTACCGGATTTCCATTAGACTACAGCAGTTGAGATGGCTGATTACTTCATCAAGCAATATGCCCTCGGTGATCACATTGAGCCAAATACGGTACAAACGTATGGTAGTGGTATGGTGAGTCAGTGACACGGACCTTGCATCACCTTTCTTCAGGTCATTCTCCTTCCCTCTTACAGCAGTTGCTTAGCTGCATTGCAAACTAGAAAGATGCAAACCTTTTACCAGTACTACACCGACACCAGCATCTGAAATCCCTCCTTATGACTCGGATTTGCTCTTTGGTTAATGCTTTCCACTCTGCAGAGGTATAGGATACATTCTATTCTTTGCAAGCTGCAACTGCAAAAGTCGGTGCTTACTAGCTGTTCAATTATTTAGATGCTGATTGTACGTTCTGAAATTGGTTCACCGTTCAGCACAGGGATTGTGACTGCCTGTACGTTCTGAAATTGGTTCACCGTTCAACACAGGGATTGTGACTGCCTGATTGGGTGTGGTCTGTAACATGCTGTTTTGGCTGCAAAGCTGCCCTAGTTACAATGGTACTCAAGTGATTTTTATGACTGTATTTTGATATCAAAAGGTCAAGTTTCATATATTTTGATCAAGAACAAGGCGAGATTAATGGATGCAGCCTAGTTGGCACAAAGGCCAGACGATTATACTACATTAGTCCCAAAATATAGCAACTTTTGTCTATCTATATTGACACGTGTTGAGATACATAGACAAAAGTTGCTATATTTTGGGATAGTACTTCCATTCTATTGTCTTAAAAAAGGAAGTACTTCCATTAACAAAAATGAGAAAGAAAAACCAATGCATATTTCCATGCAATATTGGTTTATGAAGCAGTTAAAGTTTTATCTTATGGCCTTCCTTAAATTAAAATACTCCTATAAAAAAAATCAAAGAATGCAGTATAAGAACTACTCCTACAACATTGTGCCAAGCAACAAATGTAGCTAACTAAAACTCAGACGCTGGTTCAACTTCTTTACTTGCATGTTGCTCAAATAAGTCAATGATCATTGCTAAACCCTTGATTGACCACTATAAATTTGAGTCTACCAGGTGATAATCCTGAACAGTTGGTAGTGGGAATTTATTCGATGAAATGCTAAACATAAGTTGCAAGGTGGATTTAGGCTGAATGAATAGATGACTGGCTTTGTAGCTTTTGTTTGAAAATTTACTCAAAAGTGTATTCCAATATGCATTGTAAGCCAAACATCTAAACACCAGTAATATGTAAATTATTTAGATGATATGTCTTCATGAAACAGAAAAAATATTATTTATTCCAGTTACTGAGGAAATGGGTGAACTGATGAAACTTACTTTAACAGCTTGCGGTACTGTAAACAACTCTTCTTAGTTAAATTTTAAAAACGTCAATTTGAACAATCGATGATACCACAGCTATATATAGCTTGCATCTGTTACATATATACTATGTGAATATATTTATGGTTATGCAGATTCAAAGTATATATACATGTGTTACTAATAACTAAGCTGAGCTGAACTGAAAGCTGAAAGTTCCATGTACGTGCAGTACTCTTGCGTGTAGCTGTCAAGCTGGACAAGCTGTCCAACGTCAGCAACGAGAAACCATGGAACATGTAGCTATCAAGCTAGTTCTAGCCAACATCACCCATGAGAATCCAAGGAAACACAGCCAAATTGTTGTCTATATAATTAAACAATTAAGATTGGCTGTCTTAAAAATTACTAGAGTAAATTATTTTAGACCAGCGCATTTGACATAAAAGTATTTATACATTATTGTCGACATATTAAATAGGAAACCAGTTTCATGTCTTTGTCGATGTATTTAAGGAAAGTTTTAGCTAGTTTTGTAGCACAAAATGATCTTCTCATTGGCTACTAGCAGCCCCTGCCCCCAGCCTAGTGAGCCGGGCTGTTTTTAACTTGTTTTCACTTCACCTGCTCACACTCTGTCGTTTTCCTACGTGTCAAGTTTAATCTTATTTACCTGCCTGCCTTGTTGAATTCACCGTCCCGAATCGATTCTTCCTCCGGTGACTCCAATGCCCATAGTTTAGACGCTACCCTGATGCATAATTGCATATATACTCCTACTTTGGATATAATCTTCCTCCTAATCTCGCAATTAATACCACCTAATTACCCCCATACTAACCCCCATTCTCCTATAACCCTATTACTAATACCAGCTCAAAGCTACTTTCCCTTCAGTACTTCACCTACTAGTCAGTAGTACTCTCGCTCAGTGAGGCGATCGCCACGAGGATGCAGCGCCGCGGCGGCGGCGGCGGCGAGATGAGGGGGAGGGGGAGAGGCGGCGCCGCGGCGGCGGCGACGGCGGCGACGCGGCCGCCGCCGCAGCAGCACCGCGAGCTGCTCGAGCGGTACGAGCTGGTGCGGATTCTGGGGCGAGGAAGCTTCGCGCAGGTGTGGGAGGCGCGCCACCGCCGGACCGGCCTCGCCGTCGCCGTCAAAATCCTCCGCCTCGCCGCCGGCGGCGTCCCCATCCGCAAAGGCAAGCATCCATCTCCTTCTTCCTCCTCGCGATCGATTCGATCGATCCATCCATCTATCCAATTTCATGCCTATTTCTTGAATTTGATCGACAGTGGAGAGGGAGATCACGGTGATGAGGCTGCTGAGGCACCCGCACATCGTACGGTTCCACGAGGCGATCGCCGGCGGCGACGGCGAGCACGTGTACATCGTGATGGAGCTCGCGGCGAAGGGGCAGCTGTATGATCACGTCACCCAGCTCGGCCGCCTCCGCGAAGACGAGGCTCGGAGGATCTTCCAGCAGGTGAGTGTGACCTCTCACTCTGTCTGTCACTGTCAGTAATGCTTTCTTTAGCTTCAGAAAAGTTCAGAGTTTCAGGAGAAATTTTGGTCCCTGTTTTTTGACTGAAATTTTGGCAATGATTTAAGCAACAACTATGTTACCATCTACAGAATTTATGCTTCGATGATTAACAATGGTTTCTAAATTACAGT
This sequence comes from Leersia perrieri, assembly GCA_000325765.3. Classification (NCBI taxonomy): domain Eukaryota; kingdom Viridiplantae; phylum Streptophyta; class Magnoliopsida; order Poales; family Poaceae; genus Leersia; species Leersia perrieri. Next base: position 4,570,366 of record CM002485.1, read on the forward strand.
TTTTTTTAGAAAATTGTTTTGAAAGAAATTGGGAAAAATAAATTCAGTTGAGTGATAACTGCTAGTTATGTATTTATTTGGTTGAGCTAGTAGTTATCATCAATTGATATTTTAATTTGACTTTTGAGAGAGCGGAACATTGTTAACTTGGTACAAACATCATATTTTCTATTTCAATTGGTCAAATCGATGGAGACAGATTATATCAGGCGCTGAATACTGCCACCACAACATGGTTGTACACCGTGACCTTAAGTTGGAGAATATCTTGATGGACTCAGAGATGAATATCAAGATCGTCGATTTTGGTTTTAGTAAGTTCTTCAAACACAACAAGTTACTCAGCACACCATGTGGAAGCCGAGAATACGCAGCTCCTGAGGTCAGTCATTTGTCATATATTTACTCATTATTTTTTCTTGCAAGAAACAACTCAATATCAATATACACAATAATTATAAGAAATTTCTGTGTTCCAAATAAGGAATATGTATACTCTCCTAATTTCTGATTTTAACTAAGAAATATATATATGTAAAAAAATTGATCAAAATAATGATTTTGAATTATTTTCAATTAATAAAGAAATACCATGTTTATACTAGAACTCGGAGCAGAGGAGGTCTTAAGTTCGTCGATCATATAATTATTTGTAAAATATAATAAAATTCATGTTGAATGTTTATTTTGCTTCTTATATTGTAGCTACTTGCGCGTATACAATATGTTGGTCCACCCGTGGATGTTTGGAGTTGTGGAGTCATCCTTTATATCCTTTTTTGTGGACGTTTGCCCTTTGACAGCTCCGACGCCTCAGAGTTAAATAGAATCATCAAGGTAAATAAATAATTTTTAGTTCTATCAGAGTAAGTTAGCAACAATATCTTTATTAATTGTGACTCTTTTATTAGTTGAAGTTGTTTGAAGTAAATTTCATCTTAATTAATATTAGAGATCAAAAATATTAATTTTGTTATCATAACAAAACTAAAATATTTTATTATATTAATACTATTATCGAAAAGATATCATGTATAAACAACATAGATGAAGTTATCTTATTTAACGTATTGCTAGAAATTTTATTATTTGCTTATGGTCGTCTTTTTCCTGAAAAATATTAACTTTATATACTTCTTGTATTCAAAATTTCCAAACACAACCACATGATAGGACAATCATTAAAAAAAATTATATGTTCACATACTTCCTCTAATAATTTATGAGAAATTCTCTCACCTAATGTAGTACCTTAAATGGATTTTTGAAGCGTTCACATATGTTCACATATGTATAAAAAGATAAATCATGAACATAATAGTATAAATATAAATGATTGCTCGGAGTTAATTTTTTATGCTTTCTTATTTTCTACATAAATGATATAAGAGTCTTAAACCAGGAGGTACTTGTCTTGACGAATCTAATCTATTTTTTTATTTTGAAAATATATATTGTTGTAACATAAGAAACAGCAGATGGGTCCAAAACCCCTTAGCCATATGAAACTGGTTGAGTGCAAACAAATAAATTATATTGATTGAATAAGAGGGTGAGAGTGAATTACCCCTTCTTAGGGTTCACCATTTACATATATAGAGGCTGGCTAAAGGGAAATTTCTCTTATGCCTCTCGGTTACATGTATTTTTGCACTTTTAGAAGTATAATTTATAGGGCACTTTCTTTTAATGCTTGTAACATATTCCTGACACCCTTGATGATAAGGATGTATATTCTCCAACACCTACCGGAGACGGTTGAGATTTGTTTCCCATATACTCTCTCTGTCCCTAAATATTTGACGTTATTAACTTTTTTTACGCATGTTTGATCGTTCATCTTATTCAAAAAATTTATGTAATTATTAATTAATTTTTCTATCATTTGATTTATTGTTAAATATACTTTTATGCATACATATAGTTTTACATATTTCACAAAAGTTTTTAAATAAGACGAATGGTCAAGTGTGTCTCGAAATGTTAACAGTGTCAAATATTTAGGGATGGAGGGAGTATGTGTGTGTGCGCTCGCGTTGGTCACCAAGATGTATGAAGTGAGGGATCTCCAGAGGGAGGAAGAAGAGAAGCATGACAAATTCGTTCAAAATGGCATTCCAACGAAACCAAAGCTTTGTCGAATCAGTTTTTTAGATGGCATTCCACCTAATCTAGTTTTTGCGATGGCATAATACTAATTTTCTCTACATATGTATGTTCCTTGCGAGGAGGGAATCATGAGATGGGGAGGGGATTTGTTTGGGATATTTATTGGTTCCACGAATTTATGCTGAATCATATTTTTCTCAACTATTTTGAGAGGAAAAAATTAAGTAGGAACATTAGTGGGAGTGCACGTACATCCACGAGTATTGAGGGATCGGAGAGTAAGAGGAATTAGTATTTTTTTTAAAAAACATAGATCTAATGGCTAATAATAATAGGTCTACCGATTCAAAGTCCTAACATGGAGAAACAACCGATATGTTCTTTTATTTTCTGTTGCAGAGAGGAGATTTCAGTATCCCACCATGCGTGCCTGACGACGCAAGGGATCTCATCTCAAGCATGTTGATCGTGAAGCCTGAGAAGCGCCTTACCATCACCGAGGTCAGGACACATCGTTGGCTCCAGCGCTCAATCCCTCGCTACCTTGCAATGCCTCCTCTCAACGCACGCACACAGATCACCAAGGCAAGGAATATGCTTAATCAACCGTTAATTATTGACAAAAATGTATTTTTGTTTGATTGCTTAATTGATTATGCATGTGCATAATTAATTGTGTAAGTATCTTGTTAGATTGATGGTGAGACAATAGAGAAGGTGGTCAGCCACGGCTTTGAAAGGATGCAACTGGTTGAATCACTCCAAAACAGAGTCGAAAATGAGGTATATAATGTACCAACTATGTGTTGGAATGTCAGATGATACTACATAGCTTGCACATAAAAAGGGTAGTGTCACTCATGACAGGTTCTTAGCATACATACGGATGGATCAGATGCAATTCACTTATACTTCAAACACATGCATGTATGGATTTGTTTGTAGGCGACGGTCGCTTACAATCTGATCCTCAATGAGAAGTTTGATGCCCCAACCCGTTATCTCTGGACAATTGACGTTCATCAAGAAGCTGGACAAAGCACCACCATGGTATGTAGTATAAACTAACTAGTTCTATAGGAAATACATTTCATTCATAGCAATACTTATTCCCATGTCTAAGGGTAAGGGCTGTTAGTCATGGACTGAAACATGTCTCTCTGATAATTTTTTCTTTCATTTGAGTATGATAAATACCTAAAAGTTCTCAATTCAGAGCATTGTAAAAACATTTTCACAACATTCCTAGCCTTGTGCCCACCCTAGGAAAGAGTTTTTGATACTAACCAATGACATTTCTTGACCAATCTAGAATTAATGTACAATAGTTCTAAAATAATTATGTTTAGACATTAAAAAATGTTTTTTGTACATCAATGATCAATACTTTTCCACACTTTTCTAGTACAAAGTTTTTTGGTTCGAAACTTCAATTTTTTTGGGAAATTTCGACCACCCCCATGTCTGTGGCGAAAATTTTATATTTTTAAAATTTAGCAAAAATTTATTCAAATTTGGTTGGATTCTATCTGTTCTATTTCCCTCATTCCAAAACTTAACCCAAAACAGTAAACTCTGGCACAACTACTTGTATTTGGTCAACAATGGGGATTTTCTGTATCTACTTACTTCCTCAGTTTCGAAACCTCAGTTTCGAAATGTAAGTCGTCCTACTAAAGTTATAGTTATAGGACGACTAAGAATGGAAAACAGAGGGAGTATATTCCAGTACTGAATTATAATATTAGCATCATTTGTTTGTTTTGGACAGGGAGCAGCAGGCAGCAGTTCTGCAGAACAACCCGTCGCCGTCGCCGGAGAAGGAGACGATCCCAATGGATGGACTCTTGCAGGAGTAGAGTTCCACGAATGCCCCCGCGAGGCGATGCGCATGATCGCGGCGGCGCTGCGTGAGATCGACGTCTTCTACGTGCACGACGACGACCGTGGCCGCTACGGCAAGCTGCTCTGCGCCCACTTCACCGACAGCAACGTTCGCCGCGTCATCCGTAGCTACCTCACCGCCACCAACGCGTCGTCGTCTTCTTCTTCCTCCGCCGCCGCCGGCGGTGGAGCGGCACCCGTCGCGATCAACAGTGACATTTTCGAGAGCTTCTCTGCGGCTCTGTACTTTGAAATCCAGGTTGCTCTCTCTCTCTCTCTTCTATAAAGGGCTAGTACAGATTCAAAACAAAAAAAATCCTAACGTCACTTAATAACTGTACAAGCATTTGGTTATCAAGAGTTCAAGACTGCTACTCCCAAGGTTTTTTTTTCGGGGTACTCCCACGGTTTTTGACTAAAGCAAAAATCAAACTGCTCTAACTTTAGCCAATCACAGTAACATTTTTAACACAAGACAAATATAGTATTAGAAATATTGTAGATTTAATAAAATAAATTTAGTGTTGTACGTGTTGATATAATTGTTTATATTTGTTTTAGAATTTGTTTAACTTTAAAAGTCAAAACAACTTATATGGAGGGAGTAATATCTAACAGTTCTTGAACATTTGTCGGCTTACATTTTTTTTCCTCTCACTTCTTAAAGGATGTGAGAAAAACTTGCATACTATGAATGCATATTCAACTTGTGCTGAAAATTTACCTTTTGTTTTATTGTAGCTGTACAAGTCAGCCGGGGAAGGCAATTACCTGATGGATCTTAAGAGGCTTTCTGGTCCACAGCTTCAATACCTCAACATATGCTCAGAGTTAAGCTCTAAGCTGAGAGCAATTAGCTGACCGAGGCAGTAGTAGTACTTAATACCCCCCTCGAAAGAGTAAAAAATTTGAGGAGATACTATCATGTTGTCCCTCTTCTCCTTTTGTTTTTGGTGAAAGGAAAAGTTAGCATCTAGAGAGGGACAAATTAAAGAGAAATGCATGTATTAGATGAACTTATACAAGAATACTAGTTAAATCCGTGAGTATATATCAATTTAGACTGTCTCCCTTCATCTCTGTCTGCAGGCATGTCATGCACTGTGTACTGATGGTAAATTTTTTTTTTGAAACCGAGGCAGGACTTGTCCCGCTTTTATATTAAGAAGAAAAGAGTTGGTCTAGTTTATAGGGAAACCGGACCCAAAAACCTTACAACTGCACGGTTAATTAAGGAAAACCGACAAAAAACCTCCGCACAAAAGCGCAGAACCTAACTACACAAGCTACCACACCACGGCGGAGCTCAACACAGGACGTCGCAAACAAACAAGACGCAGACGACACAAAAGCTCCAACATTGCTAAAGAGGTGTTATCGTTGCCGAGCTAGCCGCCCAAGCGACCCAGCAGCGCCGACTTTACGACCGCAACGACATTATTGCTAGCATGTCGCCAAAGCGTAAAGTAGCTCTGACGAACCTACGACGAATATCAGCCAAGCCATCGAAGAGCTACAACAAACACACGATCAGCAACTAACCCTAAGGAGAGACTGCAACATGTCATCGTTGCGAAGCATTGCCATACCATCAGCGAGCAGTTCCGACTTCATCCAGCAAAAACACCCAAGAGCAAACCGCCCACCACAAGAGCGAAACAACCCCAAGAAGTCGAGGCCTCGCCGAAAATCAAGGCCTGAAGGCTTAGAACAGGAAAAGACCGTCAACAACTGTCGATGCAAAGGTACCATCCCCGAAGCGACGCCCCCAAGAAGGTTACGACGTGTAACGCTGCCGCCGCTCGTCCGAAATCGGAACAAGGTTTTTACCTGGAGGTTTATGGGGCAAGGAGAAGTACACAAAGACAACGTCTCCAAGGAGGAAAACGGCGTCCACAGGCGTCGCCATCGTCAAGCCGGCCAAAGGCACAGCAAGGCTTTCGCCAGTATCTTCACCCCACCCATCGAGGTACTACAGAAAAAAGAACTGCAAAATCATGTGACGGCCATGTGGCAAAATTAATTGCCAAAATAATATGGCTTGAGAGGTGTTAAGTGGTTCTAAAGCAGAGTTGGAAAAATTAATTGCTTGCACACTACCTGACCCGTAGCCATGTGACGGCCATACAACGATCTAAACCACCTCACAAGCTATCAGACCTCGACCAACAAGAACAAACACGTGGCCATCTTCAAAACGCTGACCACCAGCCGCCAACTTCCGCGTCAAAGCGTCTGCTCGCCCCCGAGGGTTCCCTACGACCAGAAAGGAATCCGGCCAAAGATGGGAAGGAAACCGAAAAGGAAGAGAGGACATGGCACAACGAGGAAGATAGCGGGCCGGCAAGGTCGCCCTGCCCTTTTCCAGTTTCGCCCACATGCTCGCCCCTGTTGCCATCGCCGCCGGCGCCCACACCTACTAAGCCAAGCACCCCCACCCCCCACCAGAGCCAGCACGCAGGTGCCGTATCCATCCACGTGCGGGACGAGTTCAGCCGGAGAGAGAACCGGCCAGCCTCATAGCCGTCCTGCACCACCACCACGCGCTGGCTTGGAGCAGGCCAACCACCGCCGCCAACCTCTGCCCCGCCACCACGCCTCCACCACCAACCGACGTCGGCGCCCACGCCCAACAACCGCCCCCCCGGCCAGATCCGGC
>CM002485.1:4577117-4610527 GCA_000325765.3 Leersia perrieri
TTGCCGGCGGCCGCTCGGACGGCGGCGAGGCAGAGGAGGAGGAGTGGGGGATGGGGTTGCTGGGCTGCCGTCACCTCTCAAGCCGCCCGCGAGGTGGGCGACGCGAGAGCCTAGAGGTTTCCCCAAGAGAGAGATTCCTCTACTTTGCATGAATAGCTTGGCTGATGGTAAATTTTACACTTTGCTGTGGCATTTATTCCATGTAGTTTGAGTTTCCAGTGGTAAAATTTGGAACTTCAAAAGTTAGCCACGCACGTCGTCTGTTAGTTGCCCCATCATCATTCATTCACGTCCAAAATTTGATCCCCAAGACTTGGTTTAGAAACTAACTGGAGGGTTGTTTTCTTCATTAGAGCCCTTCTCTTTTCCAACATTTGATTTGAAAACATGAACAATACACACATAAAAAAACATTCCCCACAAATTATTTTTCCTTCTTCCATTTACCTTCAGCTCACTGAACAACTCCATAAACACACTTTAAATGTGTCCATCCACTGTTTAATTACTTCTCAGATTTTTTTATTTAACGTTGATTAGCATCAAATATATCAAACCGGAGCAAGTAATTAATAACCACACGCACCTACACCAACAAGACACATCCCTAAATCAACAAGACGGCCGCATAAATCCCAGCGTACGTACGATCGACACGTCTCCACGTGGCACAATTAACACACAAGTTTACACACGTGGACTCACACTGCATGCGCTAGACGTCCGACGTGTACACCCACCTCATGGCCGGAATCCTCCTCCGCCGCCGCCGAGCCCAACTCCGCCGCCGAATCCACCGAACGGCCCGCCTCCGGCCCCAAACCCACCAAAAGGCCCAAACCCGGCGGCGCCCCCGCCTAGCGGGCCGGTGTACCCGCCGAAGAGCCCGCCATGGCCGTCGCTCCCTCCGAACGCCGTCTTCGATTCCTCCACGCCGGCGGCGGCGCCGGCGGCGACGGCATTGCCGGTGTCGCAATTTTTAGGCATGCTCCTCGCCGCCGCCGCCGTCGTTGCCGCGGTGGCAATGGTGGCGAGGCAGAGCAGCAGGAGGATGGCAGCTACGCGCGGCGCCATTGGAAATCAAGCTCCGATCGATCTCTCTGTGAATCTCTCAACTCCGGCGAGCAATGGCGGTGAGACGTTGGAGCGGGAGGGGGTTTTAAGGGGAGAAGAGGAGGATGAGGAAGAGGGCAGGTGAAGAGAGGAGGAAGTGATTAATGGCGGGAGCAAGTGGTTGCTGCCATGGCGACATGGCTTCGTAATAAATTTGGATCCATGGATTGGGAGTAATTGCGAGAGGAGGGAATAAGCTGTTACTGCAGGAAAAAGACACTGTAGCATGATAAGTATAGTTCAAAATTTTTCTTGTAGCATGATAACTGCTCCCGTACTCAAATATACGGGATTATGTGCATTATATAGGAAAATTTCTCTATATTTGGAGACGGAGGGAGTATTGTAATCATAATTTTCATTTAATTTGGTCTGTTTGGTTCAGGGTTTAATACATTTTAGTAATGCAGAAAAAAAACCAGACTGTTTATACATTTTGGTAGGAGGGAAGTGTGTTTCCTTTTGGGATTTATATTTACGTTTGTGTGATATACATAGTGTAATTGTTTCTTCGAAGAAATTGAGTATGTTTCAATACTCAATAGTATAAACTGGAATATATAGTGGTGTTTTGAGATGTGCTGTTCATCTGGTCATGATTTCATCAAGTTTCAAGCGGCCCCACATAAATGCTTAGCTGTTTTTCCTTCATAAAAACGTTTGGCTGACAGGTTATGATTCATTGCAGGAAGAGTAAATTTAGTTAATATCATCGCCAATTGCTGGCAAGTTGCAAAATTCTATTGCAAACATGAAGACCTACATATATGTGAAAGAAAAGACAGATCTAAAAAAAACATCAATCATAGGAGAGCAAAAGATTTAGAGATGGTTGCATAGAAAATGTACTGATCTCTTCAGCTAAATGATCTAAATGTCAATTTCAAAGATGACACCGAATCTGCACCATATTACTGAAACTAATAATACTACAAGTTTTATTTCTAGCGTCTGATCCTCTGGGGTAGCAGCAAATTAAAAGCCATGTGAAATTAGTTGTCACCTGCTGTCGTTGGTATACAGGTCAAAAGACATAGTAGTACAGGTTCACAGTTCACTCACGGGCTTCATGCACCTTTCTTTTTTTCTTTGTTTTTTTGGCCCTTTCTTTCTTTGTTTTTTTGGCTTTCATGCGATGGCTCAGTAGCCAGAGAACCACTCTTCGAGTACAGGATGATATGGGGATTCTTGTGCTATTTTTCATTGACAGGTAGATGTTGTGCCGACAAGGATCTCAGTACTGCCGGCCAGGACGTATGAAAACATCATGGTCTATGCAAAGGAAATGTGTTACTCCCTTCTATCATAAATTTCCAATATTTAAGATAGTATTCAATCACAATTTTAAAATTTTACAATCAATAATTTCTCAAATGTTTAATTTAAAACAAAAGAAAGGGTATAGGTAGATTTGCCTAAAGCACTCGTAAGGTTTTGTAAACTTAATATGATATAAATTGATGATTGGAATCCATTTTTTTATTGAATCTTGTTTTAAATATCAACTATTTATGTCCGGAGCAAGTATATGGCTTTTGATGATGTCCAGGGGACATGGTCGTTTCGAAATTTGAAACACATAAAATTTACAGGAATTTAGCATGGTTTAGTTCAAATATATGAAAGTCCTACATTCTAAAGGAGGCCTTATGGTGAAAACTAAAACCCAATAAACATATGCAATGAAATGCTATCTTTGTTTTCCTACGAAGAAGTTCCACAGCTTTCTCCTTGGCACAAGGTGAACACGCCATTACAAGATGAGAGGATGTTTAACATTTTTGGGCCTTGCTTGGTTTTATTATTTTCAAAATTTGGTAGACTTGATCAATCCCACGGAAATACTGAAAATCCTTATTATTTCTTTAATCCAATATAGACAACACAAAATCAAGTTGCACAAATATGCACATAAGCTCTCTAATAAGTAATTTTTGGATCCGTGAAACTAAACTTTCCCTAAGCTGGCTGTAAACTGCAGTACAAACTGCACACACTTTTGTCCCCCGCTTTAGTCTGCATCTGTTACGGAGAAAAGCACTTGGTACACATCTTAATTCTCTCAGTCCAGGACACAAGAAGACTGGTCAGTGGTCAAGAAAAGAATAGATTAGCCTCAAGAAGAAGAAGGTTCATCTTTTAACCAAGGACAGAGTTTCTTATCAGTCTTCCTCACACTGTCACACAGCTTTGCTTTTAGGCCACATTCAGGGTGTACCTTTGGCTGTTCAAAGTGACACTCTCGCAAGAAAAGAAGAGAGAGAACAGAGAAAGAGAAAGAAAGAAAGCATGCATTGGAGAGAATCCATGGTTGCTTTGGCAGCTTGGATGTTCTTCTCTCTTCTTTAGCTTGGCATCCTGGCTTCTACCAATGCTGCCTTTTGTTTTTACCACAGTAAAATTGTTGGAATAATTTGATATAAAACAAGAGAAATTATAAAAAATGATACAAACGATGAAAAGGCAACGGTCCTTGAAAATAAAATTCAAAGCAATCAACGGGCAATTAAGTAAAGTAAATTTACACATACCAAATTTTATAAAATTTTTCATATATTGTGCAGACAATTGTCCAGTTGCTATCAAGTGATAACATTATTTGCAGGTGGAGCATGCTAATTGGCAAATCAAAAGCATCTTTAGAGAGTGATTCTACTTTGCTTTGGTGCTAGGGCACAAACTACAATGGATTTCACATCTCATCATAAGATAAGAAACAAAGCAGGGAAATTATTGGTCATCTTATCTTTACCTGTTCCTCTATAGCAAACTTGCAATGTGCTTTACTAACCAATACAACAAATAGGAAACTAAAAGAAAATAATCAACACTACTGCAAACATGTGCAAAGCAACTACTAAAACAAAAGGAGCTCTTGCCCATATCCCTTTGCCAAGAACCTTTGATGCCTGAATTTTTGTGAGAGGGAAGCTGGTGTTGTTCTCTTTCAAACCCAATCAGTAGGATAGCTTTTGATTTGAAAAGGCTAAAGCTTATATGCCTAAAATTGTCTTAAATACCAGTGCTTAGAACAGCATAGGCCACCTTCCTTGGTTACACCAGCATCCTGCAAGAGACCCACCACAAATTCAGCTCCTGTTTTTCCCTCCCTTTCTTGCAACACAATGATCTAATTCACAGAAGCGCTTCGGAAGTTTCCATCCATCATTGCACGTGCCGCCTACGCTCGGCCTGGTGATCTTCCTGATTCTCCAGTTCCTCTGATGAATGCAGAGTGAAGACCATTAGATAATCAGAGGGAAGTAAGGAAAGAATTTAAAGCCTGCAAGTGCAATGATCAAGGTGACACACATATACTGAACTGCCGATAATAGTGTCTTTTAGTTGAGTAGTAGTTCGTTATATGCGTGTTGCCTAATCATTTCGGATATGATAAGTTCATGCATGGTGTTCATTGGGTGGAGAATATATTTTCGCTTGTTAAAAGTTTAGCATACTATCATCATGAGTTTGTGTAGTGAAGAGAAATAGTGTGGCCATCTTTTTATATATTGTTTTCATTATGCAGTGTAATTTAAATTATGCCTTTGAAACTTGTGTAATGGCACAGATTTCATTAGGGCTTAATTCCATACAGAAGTCATATTATGGAAATGGAATGACAGAAGTGTTAGAGTTGGTTTTACATCAAAAAGAAAATATTTTCAAATGCCGGAATCCAAATTATACTAAGCACATGAACAAAAATAGGAATACAATTAATATTCAAAAAAGTATCATGATTTATTATTTTCAACTTATGACTTCTGTTATAGTAATTACACAAAGGCAGGCAAGGCTCAGAAAAAAAATGTTCTTTAAAATTAGACAGATTTGGGGATAGAACGTTTTCACTATAAAACTTAAGGTGTTCTTGAACAAGATTACACCTCAGATAGCACAATTATATGAACATAATTTTTTTCTCCTTTATTAAACTTTTGTTGTCAATAAGAATTCCCAAAGGTCCATGGAAGATTAAAAGGCCATTAACATAAAACTTAACTGTAGTTGACACATCTCAAGCTAACATTCGAACTAAATTTGGTGAAACAGAAAAAAGGGAAGATGAACAAGAAAAAGAGCAGTACATCTCATGTTTGCATGCTATAAAAAAATACCTGTTGTGGATTGGATCCGGCCCATTTGGCACCCTCCTCTTCATGCTGCCAAAAGGATCATCGGCCTTGAAATCCTCCAAGGTCATGTGAGACACACCTCCATTGATTATCATCCTTCTACCCCCTACCCCAAGAACACTCCCCGGAGATGGCAATTTTGCGTCTATCTCCACCAGCAAAGATACCAAAATGAGGCCTCCAAACAGTATGGCCAATGTCGTCGCCGATACCCGCCTCACCAAGCTAGCAAGCCTGCTCATAATACCCTAATTTCTATATCTTGGGATATAGTCACCACCACCACCCCTCTATGAGCATCTCATAGAGTGGTGCAAGTGTAGCAAGTCCCCCTCAATGTGAGGCTTCTTCTCTCTTGTCTGAGCACATTATATTGTGGAGGCAGTGGTATGTGTAATGTGTTTCTTGCTTCTGGTTTTCTTCTCAGTTTCTTTCTTCCTTGAGCTGGTTTTGATGTGCTTTTGAAGGGCCTAGCTAATGCAGAGGCATGGTAGATTCAAAGGAGGTGAGGCCATGCCTGCTTTTGTCCTTTGCTTTTTGAGTTATGTTGTTTTCCTTCTTTTCTTTCATTTTTCTTTCTCTTGGATCTTGATAGGTAAAAAGAGTGTGGCAAATTGAAAATGTTGTCTGAATTATAACCCATTAGAGATTCATTAGTTACCCTTGGAGGAAAACCAAGTTAGAGGATAATTTAGTTTACACAAAAGTGTTTCGGGTAAAGAGAGAACTGAAAGATCTTAATCTTTGAGTAAATTTAGGAGGAGGCATGACAGATGAGAGATTGCTCTGGTAAAGCGAGGTCCAAAAGCAGATCCTTCAAAGTGTGAAGCACCCTGAAGAAATACACACATCTACTACTTTCAGGTGATATGTCACTGTCCTTATTATTAGATTGTGACTACATGGATCACACTGTCCTCATCAAGTGATCAACCCTACATGGATCCTTGCAAGGACATTTTCAGTCTAGTGTTGAAAATGTACCTCAAATTTGTAGTTTCTTTTTTTCCGAATGCAATAGAACAAAACTGTATTTAGAGTCTAAACTTGTTCTCTGTATGGATTAGATACACGTTTTTAGATAGCAGCAAACAAAGTTTCCTTGACTAAAAGCCAGGTTGATGCAGGAGATAAAGATCGTAGAACTTCTATATTGTGGAAAGGGCCAAAGGAGTTTGTTATTTTTGAGACAGCCTGACACACTGCTGTACTGAAATCCATTGTTATGCAAGCCAACAAAATTAAAGTGAACAGGCAGTAGCATTGCTGCCAGAAGGACAGATTCTACATCAGTAAATACTAAAACTTACTCTACTTCACAGTATTCACTTCCACTTGCAGTGAACTTGAAATTTGAAGCCAATAACAAAGGACGCAATTTTACCACTATTTTTGAAGAAATAAAATGCTACTGTTTACTGTCTAAAAGTTCAAAAGCTATCCTTTTCAGATGAAAACGCTCTAAGTATGTACAAATTAAGTGTTCAACAAGTGATACGAGCATAGGATTTAGGACAAAAGTACACAATACACTCTACGAATCACACACGCCACAACTCTTCCGGCAATTGCCAGGCAAGCCCTCGGAACCTATCATGTATACCGGGTTCTTCTCGCATTCTCCAGCTTCAGCCCATTTCGCGCAACGTGCACTATTATCGGAGCATCCTTGGGTCTCCTTCGAGACAGGAGGATGCTCATAGGACCTAACATGTATCCACTTTGGTGCAGACCATTTTTCACCTTCTATGACTGGGCAGCTCCCATGGAGGCTGAGCGGGTCCGGTACGCCATCAACATGAAGACTGAAGAAGAGTACTGCATCGCCTTTAACTGGTTTCACTGCAATTAAACTAGCCTGGTTAAGTTCAGAGCTTCCATGTGGGTGATGCTTCAGTTCTTGAAGAGGAACTAGATTCTAGAGCACCGTCATATTGAAAACAACTCGAAAGTAACCATTACCTGCCAATCCTTTTTGTGCACATTCAGAAAAAGTGTCATCCTTGGGCTGAGACCTCCACCCCTAATTCAATTAACACCAGCAATGTTACAAAAATTCATAAATCATTTGGATTGTGGCACGCCAAGAACATTAAATTTGCAATGTACCTCAGCATTGGGGAATACAGTCTCGCCTCCCTTCTCGACAGTGGACAAATACATGAGCACCGTCGCGTAGCGATGGCCTCCCAATGCTTGATTGACCTTGTCATGGAAATAATCAAAATGTGGCTCATACTTCTGCCCACTCTCGTATCGAAGTATCTGAATATTCTCGGCGTTTTCTGATGAAAAAAAAAAGTAATATCAACATTACAAAGCCCGGTACTTTAACAATTATTCAACGGAACCAAACAATGAGGCAATTTGAGGAAGCCAGTAGTTACCTTCAGGAAGAAAGGTCCATGCTGCAATTCTTTTTTCAATCCTACTAACCACCGGATCCTTGATAAAACAAGCAACACTTTTCCATTACACACCATAATGTTGACAGAATTCATTGCAAAATACAACAAACAACAAATCAATGCATGCCAAACCATTGTTATTACCAAATCGACTAACTACTGTTACTACCAAATCTGGTCCCTACTGTGCCAATTGCTAATGGTAGCTAAGCCAGGAAGTATCAGTTCCTGCAGCAATAGATGGATGGATGGATGCTACTGATCTCTGCATCCTTAGTAACTGCTGCTCAGAAGAGAGGCAGTGCCACTGTACCAGATTGCCAGTGGTCCAATAACTGATGCTATCCTGCATGTTCACCAGTTGCCGGATACTCGGGTTCAGTATTAGTACAACAGACCACTGATGGTGATCTAAATGTGTTCAGTAATTGCGGCATTGCACCTCGACAGGAATAGCATTGATCTTGTGAACATGGTGATCTGAACAGCTGCCAGTAATTGCGATTGGATGGTATATGAATTTAGAGACAAAAGTTGGAGAAGATATGCAGGGAAATGGGCCGATGCATACAGGAGTTGCCAGCAAGTCAGAACGTAGATGCAAGATAAGGTCCATTCAACAGTGATTTTTCCACAAAAAAAAATCAATTCAAAAGTACCATCTTTTAAGTAGTAGTAATTGGTAAAACATGAAGCTTTAGTAAAAAATAATTCACTGCATGGCACGAAGCAGATCAACAGAGCGTACTGTACTACTACAGAGTAGTAGCTATTAATCCGGCAGGCACATCTCCCCACAACCACAATGCAATACATTCTGAAGATATTATTGTGATATATCCTTTTTCTTTTCCTCACCATTTTTTTGAACTTATGTTTTTAAATTTTAACACGAATAATATGGTGATTTGTGGCTAGTGAATTTTTTCCAAGCTGGGGTCTGTCAGATCATTGGATTCGTATGAGGGTGACATTCTTATAATCCTGGCGCTTTATGCATCAATGTCAGGATCATTGCCATTTATGCAGCAGTTAATCAACACAGAGTGGTAATGCATTGTATTACCTGGCGCTTGTCGAGGAACATGCCGGAGCTTGTCCTCACCTCGCTCATGACGCTCTTGCCGGACTGGTTGTCCGCCACCATCGACCTCTGCATCTTCCTCTTCCCCTGCTCAATCCACCAATCAATCAACCAATCAATCACCATCACCCAAAAGTTGATACACATTCGAGCTGCAGATAGGATTCAGAATTCTGACCAGCTTGACGAGATGGTCGCACTCGTCGTCGGAGAGGAACCCCTTGTACACGAAGATCCTCGGCCTCCACGACACCGCCCTGACACGGGACGCGTTGAACGGCGGCGCGGCGGCGACAGAACCGACGCCATCGTCCCCGGCCTCGCCGAGGAGGAGCACCGGCACGACGGCCGTGGCCGTCAGCAGCAGCGCGAAGACCACCAGCACGCCGCGCAGCCGCTTCCTCGTCGCCATCGCCATGTCCGTGCCCGGTCAGTAATTCCTTCGAACACCTCAGCTACAACACGCACGCAGGATAATCTTTGCTTCGATTCTACGCTCGCATTTTTCTTGGTGATTTATACCGGGTGAAACCGGACACGGCGCCGCCCGCCGATCGGAAGCAGCGGCGATGTTTGATTTGGGGATTTTTTTTTTCCCAGTGGTTTTGGTCGCCGGCGCGGGCGGCGCCGGCGGTTTGAGCCCACGGCATGGCGGAAACAGGAGGGAAAAGGTGTTGACCTGAAGCTTTTTTCTCCTTTTCTACTACTAGTACGAGTTCAGACTTCAGTTCAGAGGCGTGGCATCCTGACATGGAGGCAGTGAATTTTAAACTGCCTTGTTGACTTTCCGGCGTCCGCATCAGAGCGTTGACCGGAGCAGTCGTTGTCGAATTTGTGTTAAGAATATCAAGGGCTGTGCTACGAGTAGTTTTTTTTTTCCCTGTTTGATCGTGGGGCTAATTTGTAGCCCCCACCTTTTAGCCCTGAATTAGCCCCATTAGATCTAAAACATGTGGGCTAATTTGGGGCTAAAGTGAACTAGTCCATCTCAAAAAAAAATTAGCCCCTCCAAAAGTGTTAATGGGGCTAATTTTCTCCTCTCTCCTTCTCTCTCCTCCCTTTATACTTTTTAGCCCTAAATTAGTGCATGAATCCAAACATCTCAAAGGTCTAAAATTTAGAGGGCTAAATAAAAGACTAATCTTTAGCCTTCAAATTAGCTTAAGGGCTAAAGCCTTTGGCCAAAAAAATTTTAACGTATACAGACACACATTTAAAGTATTAAACATAGACTAATAACAAAATAAATTATAGATTCCGTCTGTAAACTGCGAGACAAGTTTACTAAGCCTAATTAATCCATCATTAGCAAATGTTTATTGTAGCGTCATATTATCAAATCATGATGTAATTAGGCTCAAGATCCGTCTCACAATTTACATGTAAACTGTATAATTATTTTTTCATCTAGATTTAAATGTTACATGTATGTGTCCAAACATTTAATATGATATTTTGGCGAAAAAATTTGGGATTTAAACAAGGCCCAAATTGACATTACTATGGTCGTGTTTAGTTTCAAATAATTTTTGGCCAAAAATATCATTTCAATGTTTGGACACATATTTGAAGTATTAAATATGGACTAATAACAAAACAAATTACATATTCCAACTGTATACTGCGAGACGAATCTTTTGAACCTAATTAATCCGTCATTAGCACATGTTGTTTACTGTCGCACTTATGGTTAATTATGATGTAATTAGGCTAAAAAGATTTATCTCGCAGTGTACAGTCGGCATATATAATTTGTTTTATTATTAGTTTATGTTTAATACTTCAAATATATGTCTAAACATTGATGTGACATTTTTTGTCAAAATTTTTTAATCTAAACACACCCTATATCTGTATGCTCATATTCTGATTTTGCTCCCTTTTTATTCGTTTTCCAATGTTTGACAGCGTGAGTGGAGTTGAGTTCCTACGAAAATCCTCAAAAGTTTTTTTCAATGTAAGGGCTAGATTTGAAGTTTTGTGGAGTAGAATATGTATGTTATATTATTATAAAATATTAACATATATTTCAGTAATTGCCTAATTGGGGAACCGTCGGGAAGGTGTGGTGAGTTGATGCAATGATGCCGCCTACAAGATTTAGCAATTGAAGGGTATATGTTCCATCGATGGAATAGAGTTGCTCTGCTTCGTACCCACAACTAGGGTTTACAATTCCGATCAAAATATATTTTTTTGCTAGCTGTTGGAGTATCAAAATCCGTGAAATCCGATCGAACTAAACTAGTTTTCGGACAAGATTCAAAAACTAAAATTTGAAGTTAAACCTTGGTTTGTGTTAAAAAGCTACCGAAATCTGACAGGTTTTGCCGAAATTTTGACTGTGAAATGGATTTCGAAAGAAGACTACCCAATCGAACTTCAGTCAGAATTAGTCGAAATTCGTGTGAGATAATAAAAAAAAACTAAAAGAAAAGGTAGTAGTATTTTTGCTTTATAAAAGTCCAAATGTTAAAAATGTTAGAAAATTGGGAAAAAAAAATTATGGTGAGTTGCATAACAATCTTCAGAAAAAACAATATTGACACAACGGGTTACTATAAATTGATAAATTCACATTAAAAAATACCGAATATACAATATATGCGAATGGAAAGATTTAAAGCATATATGACCACAATTATTCAATGCCTTATTTCTAAATTAAAAATATTGTGAAACCCCTTCCAAAATTTCATCTTGATTCAATATATTTTGAAACTTTATGTGCCTAAAATATAGTCCTAAAGCCATAGTATTAGTAGGATTTTCCCCCAAAAATTTTCACATTTAATTGAAATTGAACGAATTCTACCGAAATTTTAGTGCGTTATATATGCCAAGCACCTCGAAACGTCGAAAGTTTACAAAATCCGATCAAATTTCAATGAAATTGTGAACCCTGCCCAGAAGGCCACAACCCTTGTGTGTTCTGGACTAGAAGATTATTCCATCTCGTCCAATGGGCTTAAAAATGCAAGGCTCAAAAATCCCATGTTATACAATGGGCTTGAAATTTGTAAGGCCTAGAGGCATATTATTCCATCTTGTGCAATGGGCTTGAAATGTAAGGCCCAAAGACAAACTGTCAGATGGATCTTCGTGACATCCATCTAGTTGCAGTATTTTACTGCCGGAATTTCTAACGAATGGTTCGCCCGTTCATCAAAAGGAACAACTCTGGTACTGCACTCCACAGCTAAATAAAAAAATAAAAAAAAAACAGGAATGATATACTCCCCGAACTGTCAGCCAATAGGTGTCCCCCATATATGATAAAGAGTAAAACTCATAAAAATCCTTTTTATACACAAAAAGATACCGTCGGTATACCACCGCATCCACCAGGACCACTACCAACTTCAAAAATTCCTAGGTCAAATAAATTTGACGCGACTATAAATATCAACAGGTGAAAGAATCCCCAAGAACGTTATCGATCAGGTGTCAGAATCAGAAGCTTGAAACGAGCCACCGACCAAAAGAATGAACGAATCATAATATCAGGTCCAGTCCAGAAGAAGAGCACTCCTCCGAACTGGTAGCTTCGCTGAATGATTTTCTGGTGTTCCATAACCGAGCCACGCTTACGAGTTAATAGTCTCTCTTTGCTCCAAAATGCGGCAACTTTTGCTGCCATTGTCATCTCACGTTGCAGCACTGTGAGCTCCCGGACTGCAGTTTTCTCCAGAGGCAGATCATATGCTGGGGGGACTGATAGTGAGCAGTGAAGTAACCATCGAAGCAGCCAGACTGGTAAAACCTGACATCGTGCCGATATTCGACAGGCCGACGTGTGTTGTTGAACTTCTCAACCCACATACCCATGTTTACATCTTCCATCTTAAATAGCTGAAACAGAAATAGGGTACAATTCAGGTCAACTAACACCGGGATGTATGAACGTATGTATAACAAGGTGACAAGGTCCAACTGTTGCTTACCCGAAGTGTCTGGTTGTCAAATTCAGATACAATGTAGCGAGCAATATCCGCTGAAATAACATAGCCAGGCCCATTTGCATAATTTGGGTATGCCTCCTCTGGCCATTCCTGGAAACAGAACCAGAACAGCAACATTAGAATATTACTATTGCCAGAAAAAAAAACTTTCTAATATTATGCCAGAAAGATCTATCATTGCAACATTAAAATGCTAGTATTGCAAAAAAATAAAGAGAGAGCCTTCCGATATGATGCCAAGAAGAGCTATCATCGACTTTCTTATGCCAAAAGCTGACAGCTAAGGACAGCACAGAAGATTGACTGCCAGCTTTTGTATGAGATTATACAGTTTAAAAGACAGCCATGTTTGCATTGTTCTAAGGGTCAAGCTAACATGGACATTTGAATATAATTTAGTGGTGCAGCTAATGTTCATAG
This sequence comes from Leersia perrieri, assembly GCA_000325765.3. Lineage (NCBI taxonomy): Eukaryota > Viridiplantae > Streptophyta > Magnoliopsida > Poales > Poaceae > Leersia > Leersia perrieri. Next base: position 4,590,244 of record CM002485.1, read on the forward strand.
TCATATAAAAGGTAAAACATGAACAATGAGAAGCATGTAGACGATTTCATCAAGAAGAGAAAATAAAATAACATGTCTAGCTGGTGACTATTTAATGATTGGCTGGCAAGCATATGAAACACAAATGCAGGGGAACAGGGCATTGCATGTTTCAATCACATCCTTTCAAGTTGCATTTTTCTTGTGTAATATACATAGTAGTGGCTTTAAAATAAGGGAAATAACAATTTACCTCATAAGTTACAGCCCACTTGCCAGATCTTAGTGGCCTATGGAAGTAGTTCATGCTTCCCACGTACACGCTCTTATCACTTCGAACTTTCTTCACTTGATCCAGTACTGTGTCAATTCTAACAAATGTATCATCATCACATTTCATGACATATTTTGCAGGTATGACTCGCACCTACATAAACAGACCACATTAAATGAGTGCAAGTATGAACAAATTGGAACCTGAAGAAGCATGTGACATAGGACAGCAGCTAATGTGTAAATATTAACCAGTCCTACTTGTTCGAATGACTCACCCCATACTCAGCAATAGCAATGGTCTTCAAAACAACAAGGTCATAGCTATCCATGAAGGGGACTATAACAATGTCTTGAAAGAACTCTGCCTCCCTTTTCAGCTCTGCATTGACCTCCTTTTTTCCATTCTGCGAATATGCTTTTAACTGGTTAGAGAACGAATTAACTCAGAACACAGTAAACCTATCAAGCTAATCGATAGTTACCAGAGCCACAAAGAATCGAGCGACTATGTTAGTCGATTTCCTTGTATACATCATCCATGACTTCCGTACAGCCATCCGCTCAGCAAAATGGCTGGCTGCTGAAAGAATACCAATAAAAAGCTCAACAGGCTCAGTTGGTAGGGGTGGTGCCCTCCACTGTTCAGACATTTCAAGGTATCTCTCCGGGGCAAAACTAGGATGGGAATTAGGCAGGGAACTAGCAAAAATGGATTCAATATCGATGTCTCCATTCAGAGACAACCCAGTTGCATCCTCAAGAGTGTAACCCTGCAGGGACAAGCAATTGAGCACGGTTAGCTTTAGAGATCAAGATGCTGCTCAAGTGCTCATGCAACTGAGCTAAGATTGTATGATGCTTTAAGACAAACTTACAGTACGGTAAGGAAATGAAGTGACATGGCGCCCATCAACATTGACATGGTAACCTTCCAAACCAGCTGTTAGAGTCAAAACAAACAGCTTGCCTTCTGCAAATGGGTATGGCCAACTGATGTGAACATCCTTTGGCCTACCAATCAGACGCTTTACCCACCACTTCATCTTCGATTCCTCAGACTTCTTGTCATCGTCACGAATCCATTTCTCACACTTGAGTTGGCCATCAACTGAAAGACCAAAGACATCACCATGAAGCAAAGTTGGCACACTCTTAAAGTAAAAGAGATCTCAGTGTAACTTTAATTTTAAGTGAAAGTTTTTCTCCTGAATCACAAGAAACTGGACTTTGCTGTAAATTGTTGTTCTTGCTTTTGTCTTATAAAAAGCCCAGTTATCGGATGCTGCAAACTTTGAGACGTTCACTGCAAACACTAGTATGGCACTATCACTCATTCTAGAAAGGGTCCACCTATACATCTGCAATAGCCGATCAAATATATTTGCAAGTTGGAAGCTTCCAAGCTCCCAGAAATCCAGAATATTGGGAAAAAAAAAAACTAATTGCGACTAATTCGACATGTAGGCTTATAAGGAGAAGTAAATTATACCCGGAATCAACAAAACTAAGCAACCAATCAATTGAGATCCCACGAATTGAGGAAGCAAAAGAGAAATATAAGTTCCATTTCCCACCGACACGGCCGCATGTTACCAAGTCAAACTCAACATTCAGGCAACAAACACGGTTTCAGGTCAAACACCATCCCTATCAAAATATTCTCCAGAAATTAGTAAACAAACGCAAACCATTCTCTAGAAATTTCTTGCCAAAGCCTGAACTTTTCTGGTCAATTTCCACCAAGCAAAGCTATTCCACGCAACTAGACTATTGAAGTTGACGCCCCTAATTTTTCCTAACTAACAAACCACCCTTCGTACCAAACTCCAAACCCATCTCCAGATTCTAAACTAACGAAACGCAATAATGCAATATACACCACCCGACGATTTGATTGAATCAAATCGAATCACATCAAATGGAATGAAAGCCTAATTTTACTAATTTTACCTGACTAAAACAAACCGAATAAAATCAAATCGAATCGAATCGAATGGATTGATAAAACGAAATAAAATTAAACCAAATCGGGAGCTCGATCTCCGCCGCAAATTCAGCTCACCTGTCTCCTCGGCGGGGCGGGAGGCGTAGCCCTCGCATCGCTGCGACTGGCCCCACTGCATCCGGTAGCAGCTGTTCATCTCAATCACGGGCTTGCCGCTGTAGTCGCCGCGGATCCTGGGGTTGAAGTGCAGGATCCTGGGCGGGGCCTCCCCGTCGACGGCCTTGGTCCCGACCAGCTCGACCATGAACTGCGACACCATGAGCGGCGCCTGCCCGTCCTTCCTCTCCGCGATCTTCGGGTCGTACTCCGGCCTCGCCGCCCTCGGCCTCGCTACCACCGTCACGTGCGACCCCACCGCCAGCCCGCAGGGCAGCTCCACCGCCCTCACCCCGTTCGCCGGCAGCTGGTCCGAATTCACCGAGATCGACGCCGGGCACTTCGGCGCCGACGGCGGCGCCGCCGATTTTACCGCCGCGTCGTCACCACTCGCCGCCACCTGGAGGTGCGTCAGGTGAGGCCTCGCCGCCGAGAAGGCCTCCGCCGCGACGGAATCGAACGGGGTGGCGGTCGAATTGGGACGGGGAAGGAGGAGCAAGGAGGAGAAGATCGGGAGGGTGGAAGCCTCCGCCGAGGCGGAGGCGGAGACGGAAGAGGACGCCGGAGCGGGTGAGACGGCGGCGGCAGGGAAGGCGGGTATGGAAGGGCGGAGAGGGGAGGAGAAGGAGGGGAAGGAAGAGGAGGAAGCCTCGAGCTCGCGGCGGCGAGAGCGGTGGGATTTGGGCATGGTGGGTTGTTCGGGTGATGCGGAGAAGAGGTGGAGGGAGGGGAGCTCGAAGAGGAGGAGGAAGGCGAGGTAGAAGGCGCCGGCGGCGAGGAGGGCGCCGCGGAGGACAGGGCGCTTCCGCATCGGCGGCGGTGGTGGAAGGTTCTAGAAGGTGGTGGCGGTGGGGGAAGGGGGAGAAGAGAAGGGAAGGGAAGTAGCCGTTTCGGGGAAGAGGGGGTTGGGCTAATTAATACCGGTCGGGGATTGGACTCTACGGGGACCTGAGAACCTGACCGTTGTGTGGCGGTGATGAGGTGAGGTGGGTGGAACAGCGAACAGCGGGATAGGTTGGACTGTTCACTACTGCAAAAATGGAAAATGACACCCCATGCCATTTTGCTCTCTAACTTCCTTGTTTAACCTCCTTATTAACTGAACACAATCAGCCAAACCAAAGAGAAGTTATTAACATTATGGGTGGAAATTAAGGAGGGTATGAGGATGGAAAGAATTCATTTGAGCAATTTCATTCTATTTTAGTTGATATTCAACTGAACAAACTAATACAATTAAGACGGGTGTTAGTTTTATCGATATATGAAAAAAATAAAAAATATAATAAGAAGGGAAAATGTATGGCAATAGTAACGAGAATCGATTTGCCTCTACAAACACAACATGCTTTCGTTTATTTTTTTATCTTTGCTATACATGCTTGCTGATAGTTCGTTATATATGTTGATAAACTCTCCCCGCAATATATGTGTTGTGATAAACTCCTTAATCTCTTTTGATTAGTTTTGTACTCAGGATGTGAGGAGCATGAGAGAACGCACCCTATAGCTTTGATACGCCTTTGGCTTGATATGGACAGAAGCTAGTATGCACAGAACCTTCGATAAATTATAAAACGTATGGTTTTAGTCGTCAAATGCGTCGCGCGTGTCATCAACAAACGGTATTTTCTACCTTCACTTAGAAAAACCTACACATTGTATATAGATGCTAAATTTGCGTTGTTGTGCATGCCTCGATGATAGGGAATGTGAAGTATGTATGAATATTTAAAAATTTAAGGAGATCGTTCTCAAGCAAGCGACAATGTGTATATAATGTTTTTATGCAATAAAAGTTGTATTTGAATGCGTTTTGGTTGTCACGATTTTCTTGAATTGAACTTTCAGTTGTGTTGTATGAAAACATTTTCGAAACGAAACGGTAGGAATAGTACACCATCTAATGTTGACACAAAGACCGGCAACGTTAGACTTCCGATCGATCGAGTTCGGTCGTCCTGTTGATCGATCAACGCCCTACCTTAATTCTTGGATTGTTCTCGGCTTTTCTTAGACACGAGTGTGCACATGTTCATACTTCATATATATGTATACCACTAGAAGTGGAGTTTGTCACGTTTAGTCTTGATTTCTCGAGACGAGGCTATACTCACGATCCACTGTTTTAATTCGTTTGGAGTGATAATTAATCTAATTAATTTAAAAATCGCAGAAATTCAGCTGCGGTGCTTTCTCTTTCCTTATGACTCACGCGTGTTGGCATATAACGTAAATTGTTTGTCTTTCTCTATTAACTAAATTTTTGGGTTAAATTGATTGGTGTATGCAACTTTATATAGTATTAGGAGTAAAAGGTCTTGAGTTTGAATCATGGCTGGCGGACAATTAAATAAGAAAAATTGCAGCCAACTTCAATATTCCACGCTTGAGACTTGGGAGTGTTTTGCGTAAGGAGAAGTGTTGAAGTGTATAAAATGAATTATTGCTCGTCTTTTTCTATCAGATTAGGTTTTTGGGTTGAACTGGTCGGGATGCATGCACTGCAGGCCTCCGACATACATCGCAAGTTCACAAAAGAAGCGGGCATGGACAAAGATACCAACATTTTTAAACAAAACAGGTAAGTAACAAATATTCTTTGTTTTGGTCTAAGAAATTAATTTTATAATATAAATAAATATAAAAAATGTATAAACCATCTCAATCGTCACTATTGGTTTGAGATTCCACTCTATCACCCATTTTATTATAAAAGGACATCCACCCAATTCATTTTGTTGCAAAAACTCACCCACTCAACATATCGAGAACAAATTTAACTCTATTATATATGAGTAGACGAGTCAATCTTTTTCTTTCGATTTGGATATACAAGCTGTATCAGCCAGGTCAGACATGTACAATGTCGCTACGTTGTATGTCCGACTCTAGCTCAATGATGGTTTTAGCCCAACCATCCTGGCCGATGATTGGAGCCCCACATTTGGTCTCATTTGTTCGTTGCGAGAGTCAATGTGAGCGAGTAGCTAGGAAGCAACGAGTGACCAGCTACAATGGTGCGTCTTGGATAATTAAAGAAATAGGGTGAATATGGTTCGTGAGTAGGTTTTCGCAATAAAATAGATTAGATGTATTGACTTCTACAACAAAATAGATTATGTGGTAGAATATTAAAACAACAATGATATTTACGGTTGTTTATGCAATTTTTCTTATACATATTGATACTTTTTATGAACTTAGTTAAAATTAGAGAAATTTAATTTAAAAAATCAAAATGCATAACAATCTTAAATGGAGGAAGCATTGCACTAGGCTCTATTATGTGTAGTTTGGAGCCAAAAGGGGATGTCAAATTTTGGTAATGCCAATATGTATTTGATTAAAGTCAAATTAGTCTAAAATTATTATTGAAAATGCTTATACTTTATATGTTTGTCAAATTTTGGCTTTCATCAAAATGAATACAACTACAATTGAAATTGCCAAAATTGATAAACCTAATTTAGGACACAAATTAAACCAGTCCATTTAGCCCCCTTTGATTTGGAGGAAAAACAAAGGAATCTTGTAGGATTTGAATCCTATAGGAATTTTTCCTAAATGAGCCATTGAAACAAAGGAATAGACCATATGGATTCCTACGAAATTTCTATGGAATTGCTTGTTCTGCAAGTTTTGGAGGAATTCTAACATGAGATGTGACCTCATGGAAAAATTCCTTTGAGTCTATCTCTCCCCTCAAATTCTTGTGTTTTTCCTGTGATGCAATCAAACAATCATTTCTGTATTTTTCCTGTGTTTTGGAATCCTCTGTTTTACACATGCATCCCTATGAAAATCCTGTATTTTTCCTATTTCTCCATTTTTATAATCCTATGATTTAAACGGGCCTTATGAATTTTCGTTACCGATCCCATCTCAAAATATAATAAGGCTCGAATGGAACATTTTACCACGATATGTCCAGAACAAACGCTCGTTGTCCGCTCAACTCATCGTTCAGCCACCAGGCCAGAACCGGACTGACCTCCTGGACGGCTGGAGACGTTGGGTACTCTACCAGTCTACCCTCGATTATTTTAGGCAGGCATATGCATCCGTCCGTTACGTCCGTACGGCTACGGTTGCGTGCGTGCGCGTGCACGTGTCCGCTCGCGGTTGGAGGAGTTCAGTGTTGGGTGTTTGGCGCCATCTCACTGTCCAACTGAGCCCAACCATAAGAAAATCTTTCTGCACACTAAAAGCTAAAAGCTAGTCCATGAGTTAAGGGACTCCCCTCACTTATAAATTGACTCCTCTCATTTATAAGTTGGTGCAACTCCTCCTAAACTTCCAAACATTGGTGCCCCTAAGCCCTGACCGGCCCCTACATGGCGCGAGACTCACCCACGATCCATTGACCGGCCCCACACACGGACACGTACGGGCCTCGCACCCGTGGTCCACTGACCGGCTCTCACACCCATGGTCCACTGACCGGCTCTCACACCCATGGTCCACTAGGCTTTGGACCTACACCACATAAGTGTGTACAAGCACTAGAGATTAAGGGACCAGCTCTGATACCATTTGTTGGCCCATAGACGGAAGCCCAACTGGAGAAAATTTTTCTGTATCCCAAAAGCTAGTCCACGAGATAAAGGACTTTCTCTATTTATAAATTGGTGTAACTCCTCCTAAACTTATAATGTATGACTATTTCCAACAGCGTGCCTGCCTGTACACTTCAACGCGGAGAAGCAAGCAGCACCAGCGCACCACACCACACACACTGGACTCGCAACGGCAGCGGCGCCGGCGGTGGGCCACGCGCAGTTGTACTATATTTTTCTCTTCCATTGTATCGCCACTGTACTATGGTTTGCCTCGTTCAACATTTCAACGCGCCGGCTCTCCCGTGACGTGAGCCGGGTCGCCGCCGCTACCACAATTCGGTGATACTGTCAAATTATAGCATATTTTTACCATCACCAAATATGGTTAGTGTTAAGGTGCGTTTGATTAAATTAAGCTCCTATCTAATTTCGATGGAGCTTTTAAGTGTGCGCACCTTTCGAAATTACTACTACATCCATCCAAAAATATAATTATTTCTAGCTAGTTGATAGGTGATAGGTTCAGAGCATTTTAAATAAACCCAGACAAAAGGTTGTCTAGATTTATTGAAGATGCTACGAATCTGGACAACCAGAGACATAGCTAGAAATACTTAAGGAGGGATTACTAGACTTCAATATTTTTCTATGGTAGTGGACCAAAATCATAGGTAGAGTAATAAGCTTGAAAATGTCCTCCGTCTTAAGTCTTAACCATGCTCTGCTATTGAGAGTATATTGACTCGACCCTAGTAATGAACTCAGCAAACCATCACGATATGCTACCTTGGCTTCCATGCGTTCGTGTCCATTTCTTCCTTCTAGAAGGTAGCGCATTGACTCCACGCTAGGTTAATTTGATCCACCATTAATTCTATACATGCTGGCACGGCACCTTCTTCGTTCCCTGCACGAAATCAAACGCCACAATTCCGATCGAATAGATCCAACGGATCAGTTGATTGAAACTAGCTAGCATATGGCGCAGGTCGTTAGAACGCACGTACATTACGAAATTTCCTGATGGTTCTGCCAATTTGTTTACTAGCTAGTAGTATGCCCTTAATTTGTCTGCTTTGGTCTTTTTCACCTTAATTTTTGTCTGTTTTTTGAGGGACTTGATTTAGTTTGAAGTCTTCATGCATGGTATCCATTTTTGAATTCAACTCTACGGCTGCATATGGGTGCTGGTGCCGCTGAGCTAAATTAATTTGGAGTAATCCGATTTTCTGACTGAAACATCTGAGAACACAACAACAACAAGCCACGCATCTTTGATATATCTATTAAAAAAAACTAATACTAATAAAATCACCGTATCAAACAAAAGCGCGCCTTTGACACGTCGCCAATCTATCATCCAAGCAGAATCCAGAAACATTTTTATTCATTTTTTTATCATATATGTTAAGCTATTAACCCAGAATGGCATTTGGCCAGTCCATGATGAGTTTGTTTGTTTTTATATCTCTCCTCCTTTTCAGCTAGCATGACGCCACAAAAGGCTCTCAAAGACAGGGTGGCAAATGCTCTAGCAACAGCACATTTGCCTTGCACACCAGCAGCTATCTCTCACCAGACAAGAAACAGCATGGGGGTCATTAGGATTATTGCATTAAAAAATAAATTAGCCAGAGACACTAAATTAATCAAGGAGACTATGATTAGATTTGATTAACTACACTATCTGAACCATAAGAAAAATGGAGATTATGATTGATTGGATGGCATGGCATGGCATGCCACTGGACCGAATCGGAATCGGAAGGTTTGTGTTATGCTGATCTTGTTGTTGTTCAGCGGGGGGCCATTTGGAAGGCTGTCGCCAGTTGGATTGCATCCTTATTATTCCTCTCATCTTCTTTTAATTGGCCGGTGGCCGGACATTAGGGTGTGGCATTATCATTAATCAAGTACTCAACTTTGCGTAGTGATGGAAATGTAATAATGTAATGGTGGGGAAGAGGCTAGCTTTTTTCTTTTTTCTTTTTGAGACGAGGAAGAGGCTAGCTAGTTCGGCTGAATTTTACTATATTTTAATGGTGGGGAAGAGGCTAGCTAAGTTCAGCTGAATTTTAGTATATTTTTAGTTTCCACTATGTTTGTTCTTTGGTGTTAACGGTGTGACAGTTAGTTTCGAGTTTGTTTGAGATTGTCCTGGAGACTGCAAAAGAGAGACGGCTAATTACACTGGAAACGTGGATTATGGTAGCCCATTTTGAATACATGAAAGGAAAACAAAATTGGGCCGAGGATAACCTCCATGGAGTGTAGGAACAATGCATGCATTTATTAGCCCGATTGTTATGTTTTTTTTATCATGTGTTTTGTTTGCATTACTGACATTTTGGGGATAGCTAATTATTAGGCATGATTTGTGGAGTCTTTCTAGAACATTTTTTAGCTGCACATGTTCATAATCTAGCTTATTATTCCGGATGATTGATCGAAATTTAAAAGCATTCGGCTCAATCATTTGGCGGTTTGGGTAAAAACCGTTTCATTGTGTACCACATTTCTGTATACGCTCTCTGCAGCGTACTAGTGAGTCCCATTTCTATTTGATTCTGTACCACATTGATTGTCCTCAGAAATTATTGTCCTTACAACACAAATTTGAATTTAGAATCCTGTTTTTCCCGTGAATCCCAATTTAATTTCACAACGGAACACAATCTTCTTAGCACACATAATAATAATATATACTACTAGTCGACAAGAAAATAAGGGAATCTTTGAACGAAGCACATGGGAGAAACAGGACAATCTTCAGTAATGCACAATCATGAATTCAGACAATCAGATACTGCTGTCTCTTAGAAGGTTTGTTACATGACAGGAGCAAATCCATCAGCTTATCTGCTGAAATGCTTGCTCTAACAAATACGGAGCTAAAAGAAGAAGAGTTTCAAAGCATAATAAGAACTAAAGACACAGCTAGAACACAGGCAAACACCCTTACATTGAGGAATCACAACACCAGAATCTTTTGACCTAGAAATCAACTGGGCTAAATATACATCTTGGCAGTACACAGACAGGGACGATGGCGCTGGTAAATTTGCAGTCAGGACAAGCCATGCAGTTGTGCCACAGTACTGATCAGGTGTTACAGCAGGCTGACCACCTCGACGAAGCAGCACCAGCCTGATCGGGATCTTGCCGACTGATTTGAATAGTTGGGGGCTGCATGAATGATGTATACAGGTTAGAACTCTGAGTGACAAATAATGCACAGGGCAGGATAGAAATGCAAAAGTAGCTACCTCAGCGGCTGCAGCAACAGTTTCAGTCAATCTTTGCTTTATGTCCCTTGCAATGGTAAAGAATACCTGCTCCACGTTTTGATTTGTTTTTGCACTCTGCATATCATAGTGTTAAAACATGTATCTGATCATCTTGGAAAATTGGAATACAGCTAGTTATGTGTTGTGATAACAAGTTGGACTGCGACTTGACATATAAGTTTACTTTGCTTATACTATAATCTTACCGTTTCAAAAAATTTAATCCCATACTCATCCGCGAGCTTTTGTCCTTGAGCTGTGGACACCACCTGTCAACCGATCACCACAATGTAATAGGCATAAAAAATTGTGCCCATGGATGTCTAACATTACAAAACTTTTAGTAACATTTACCCTTTTTGCATCCATATCAACCTTGTTGCCCACCAAAATCTTGTTTACATTATCAGAAGCATGCTGCTCTATGTTGCGAATCCAATTTCTAATGTCTACACATCAGTTAAGGAATATACATATATATTTTTGCACTCAGTCAACAAATGGGATGCACAAGTACGATGGATACTGTTGAAGGATGACTCGTCCGTAACATCATAAACAAGCAGAATGCCCATAGCACCTCTATAGTAGGCTGCAACAAGGAAAAGAATCAAATCAGGTGCAGATATCTTGCTTAGAAATGAATTGACAAATTTGTATAGCTATAATAAGCCTTTGGGGCATTATAGTGCTACATTGTCAATAAGTGCATGAAGAAAAATATGATAAACTGCCATCACGCTCACACGCCCCAAAAGTCTAATTGACCGGCCTATATATGTGGTCATCAATCAAAGGTTTCTTCATGATCCATATAACTGGGCATATGAACATGCATATGGCATGTCTACAATTTTAGAAACAAACTAAACACATTTGCAAATACGCCGAAAGTACATGAACAGGGACAGTTTTTATTATGAACACTTCTTCAACAGAGCACATAGAAAGAGTAATTTTATGTGCTATTGAAAATGATTTGAACCTAAAAGAATATATCATATTGTTTAGTTGAAGTTACATCAGTTTGACAATTGTTCACACTTCTATTCTTTTCCATGCCAAACTTTTGTCAGTATTCAAGCCTATGTCATAAATCAGGCATCTATGTCGTCTTTCATATTTTGCTCCAAATGTAAATCAAAGCCAAAAATGAAGAGAAATACACACCAGTTGTAATAGTCCGGAAACGCTCTTGACCAGCAGTATCCCAAATCTGCAATTTTACACGCTTTCCATCAAGCTCAACTGTCCTAACCTTGAAATCAATGCTTTACAAAAAGAAAAATACCAATATTTAGAATAATGACTTCCATAAGTGAATGCCAAAAAAAAAAGAGGAAGAGAATAAATGGTCATGTGAATACCCAATGGTGGTGATAAAACTTGTAGTGAAAGTGTCATCAGAGAACCTTAGGAGCAAGCAACTCTTTCCCACTCCTGCAGATTAAACAAAAGGGGGATAAATAAGAACGACCACGGTTAGTTTTCCAAGAAAAAATTGCCCCTAGACATCACATGACTAAAAGATACTAATGAATACAGAACAAAACTGTCAAACACCACAATGAGGAGAATGGGGAGTTGGAGACCGATCAGATATACCAAATCAATTCATCCAATAAATTTGATAATCTCTAGTCTGAAATGCCTTAAAATAATTGTAATAACATTACAAAGGGATGATCAATTAATAATTTTCAATTTTGATCGAAAAATGATTGGACAAGTACGAAGGTTCTTTCTAAAAAGAAACTAATCCTGTTTTAATGATGAGTACTTTCAGCACGTTTGGTAAAGCAGGAAAAACAAGAGAAAAGTGGATGAGGAACAATTCTGTCATGACTATGAAACAAAATCAAAACGTCGGCATCCGAATAAATACATGATGACGATATGATGATGATACATTTTCGTTGCTAGACTGCACATTGAACAACAATGATGTCCAAGCTGGTACAAGTAGGATTTTAAGGACACTGCCAATTAATGCCTTTTTGGGTCCAATATAGCTTCAAGTCCTAATCCCTATTCCTACATATTTAGACTACAAAATGTCTCAGCCATGGTGAAAACCTAAAACCTACACTATCCTTCTTTAACTTTTATGACCAGTAGAGCACCTTTTGGGGATTCCCATGTTAGCCAACCCATTTTTATTTTGATCTATCCAAACTAACACAACATTTACAGTGAAAATTCTCAGGAATTCCCTGTTCCAACAATATACAGAAGAAGATCAAACCATACCATATAACCACAGCAATTGTGCAGTACAATCGAAACAATAATACACACAGACATTGCGCGACTAAAAAATCTTTCCACACACTAATCTTCACAATTAGTGAAAATTCCTGTGAATTAGTCGAATTGCAAACTGACCAACCTCTAATCAGTACACAAAACCCTACTTACTACTTACAGTTATAAAACAGTATAGCATGGTTCTCATGGGAGAATGTTCCTGAAAAGATTTGCAACCATTACCAACGAACCAACCAAATCAACAGCTACCAATCCTCCAAAAAACGCCCTCAATTACTGCTACTACGTACCAATCCAACAATCAATCCAGACACGAAAAACCACCCCGTCCCCTTAAATCCTCAGCAACATCAACCCGTACCATACTGCTCGTCCCCAAACACCCCACGGACCCATTCAGAGAAGCGAGAAAAAAAAGTACTAAACGGAGCAGCACACAGAGAGTATAGCACAGGCACCACCAGCAACCATCGACCTAAATCGCTCGAAATCGAGCGGGTAGCTAAGAGCTAGAGGCATCCAGCACCCGAAGCAACATCACACAAGCTCCGATTTCTGCGGGGATTGGGTGCGGGGTACGTGCCGCTGTCGCCGATGAGGAGCAGCTTGATGAGGTGGTCGAAGTCGCCGCGCGACCTCGATGGAGCCCCCGCCATCCTCGCCGCCCCCCGCCGCCGCTCGTCCCTTCCGCTTCGGCCTCCTCTCTGCTGCTGCTTCTACTAGGGCACTAGCTCTCCCTTTCTCTCTCTCTCTCTCTCTCTCTCTCTCTCTCTCTCTCTTCTCTCTCTTATTTCTCTCTCTAGCGAGGTGAAGTGGAGAGGGGAAGAAGAAGAAGAGAGACGGAAGGGAAGAAGCAAACGAAAGCGTCCAGCTGTACGAGAGGAGGAAGGACGAGAAAAAAACAAACGAACGAATAACCAAAGGGGGAAAGTAGAGCTGTATTCCCGCGGTATTTTATTTTATTTTTGGTCATAGTCTATCTGGAATGGGGCAAAGAAAAGGCTGTTTTTGTGTGCGATTCGTGTGATAATTATGTGATTCGAATGAGTGCTTTAGTTACTTGATGAATGGTGACTGTTCGGTATTGTTTGTGGAGTTGTGGGCTGGTGATTAGGCTCACTTTAATTCGGAGGGAAACATGTCATCGGATTTTAATATTTTCAATCCTATGTGATTTTTTTCTCTAAAACAGGCCCTTCTAAACAAACGATTGGACATTATAAAATTCTATGAAATGCCTCGTTACTTTACTCCGAGTTTTAGATGAATTTTAACATAAGATATAATCTCATGTAAAAATTCATTTGAGACTACCTATCGCCTCTAATTCGCATGTTTTTTCTGCAGCCTAAACAAACGGCAATTTCTATATTTTTTGTGTTTCTCACAAAATTATGTATTTTTTCAAGTCCTTTGCTTACGCAATCTAGCATTTCAAACGGCACATTAATTTCTTTTTGCCAGGAGACTAAAGATTGAATCTTTGCAGGCAAATATAAGCATACTGAAATTTGTACATGAGAATCTTTGTGAGACTCGTGAATTTGAGGCAGATGGATTATTTTTTTTTTGGCATGAAGCTATCCCTTCTATTCACCATGGCCAAGATTATGCTGATATGCAGCAGTATACAGTAGCTACTACTTTCATCCCATAATATAACAACATGGGTTTAATTCCTTCTAGGACAATATAACTAGATATATCAAATGTGCTAGATACATTGTTTTGGGAGGGGGTTGCTATATTTTAGGATGGAGGGAGTAGTATGTATATAGCTAAAATGAAGAAAAAAATGATAATATGCAATTTTTTTTAGCCACCAGTACTTTTACTTTCTTTACAGGATACTGTGGCATAGTGTCAAATTGCTTTGCATATTCCAGCGGGTATATTTGTCCTGTATCTTTTGGTTGTTCAACATTGAGAATTGCCAAATCAGGAAAATCTATTATAATTGAAAAATGATATCCGTATCCATATGATTGCTTACCAATCAGTTGCTCACCCTGGTTGTGGATGGCAAATTGGCAAGAGACATGTTATTATGAATTACTACTATCAACTTGGATTGTAACCCATGCGCAAAGAATTAGTAGCCGAGTCCAAAGAAATTTTCTCTGATCTTGAGGTAATTAAATTAGCTCCTATAGAAATTCCACAAAATTCATACGTTTTAAAGGAACCATAGCATCCAAGACCAATTAATTCCTTCGGGGATCCCATTATTATTCACCTCCAAGTCTCTTTGCTAGTTTTGGATTATTAAAGAAAATAAAAACTAAATTTGATATCGTCCGAAATTGTAGGGTGTCCAATCATTGAGTTTTCCAGAGTTGATTTTGGTTTGACACGGCCATAGAATCTTGGTCTGGAATACATGCCACTCTGGACCAATTCTTCAGTTGTGACAGAAAAACACGAGATGTTGCAAAGAACGCACGTGCCATAGCCACAACAGCTTTAGACCAATCCAAGGTGTCCAATTCGCCAACAAAGCGCTTGCTCATACAAGAGCAGTATCAGATATTCATTCCAGTTCATTTCGATAAATACGATTTCTTTTGCGATGATTTCGATAATCCATTTGATGAAGGACAAATAAAGTACACCGATTCTTTTATAAACAAAACTATTATGATGATTGCAACAACATCCCAACTGCAGAATTATAATATAGTATTTGTTTAGCGTTGATGTCGCTCGTCAAGTCCCAGTTGGGAATAGAGAATTCGGCAGACAAATGCCAACACAACAGCGATAACTACTGAAACGAACAGCATATCAACAACAGAGTTTTCTGAACAGCACCAAGTTATACATTACATTATCCAGGTCGACCTGGTAAAAACCTACCTCAACTGATGCATGTGGCATCTGATGCATGTGGTGAGGTTGACCTGACTACTAGGTCAATTTTTTTTTTTGTATAATCGAATAAATATTTCTTCATCAATTGGCAGGTGGCTCGGCATTCCTGAAGACAAAACAAATCAGGTATCATAATCTGAACTTCACAGGGAGCAAAGCTGCATCAATTGGACTATATTAGCATCGATGAACGCTTCATAATAAAGGATTAATTAGCTCAGATTGCTTACCTCGTAAACCATGGAGTGGAGAGGAAAGCTCAGAAAGGTACAGAACATGCGAACACATATCTTCGTGCCAGTGCCATGCCCATAAAGAAAGCAGCAAAATCAGAGCATAAAAAGATGTGAAGTATGCTTGCCAGCTACACCATGATGAATATTCTTTCAGCAAAGCATTTGCAACTTTCTAAACATGAGTCATTGGCACCACTGAGATCCTGAGAAAGAGCACTTTCGTACAAATACAGAGAAATACAGTCACTGTCCACGCATGAATAAACAGTACAAGCTTTACACCTTAATGACATTTTGAACTATTCGGGTCACATAGGAGCCCTACTGATGGGAAGAGCAAAGTGCTACATTTCCTTTCCTTCTTGAAATCTTTCTTCTTCATTGCAAAGAGTTCACTAGCAAGGAAGTTTGCAGTTTCAAAAAGAAAATAGAGAGACCGCTGTAATGGTAACATCAGAATCATCAAGCAGTCAACTAGGATATATGAAGACCTGACATATAATCTTTTTCACTAGCCAAAACTGTGATGGCAAATTGCAGGCATCAAAGTCCAAAAAGGATATTTATCAATGGTATTAGCAAAAACAGCAAACCATTGAATAAGGACCACCAATTTTGCGAAGGTACAACATTCCTGTAACAACTAAACCAATACTGAATGCTGGCAGATAAATAGGAGTATGTTGCATTACACGAAATTTCCCTGATCATACTTTTTAGACATAAAATAGAAGAGCGAGAGTACATATTTGATAAGGAGAAAAGTTCATTCAGGCAGTGACTAAATTACATGACAGGTTGCAGGACAAAATCAACCTATCCTTCAAGTTTCACCACACCAGATATGCTGTGAGTGTGTACAATTGCCATGCTGCGGTGCGCCGTATTAGAAGTAGAAGCGATTTAACTGAATTTCCCACCTCTTCATGTTCAAGAATGACATTCTCATCCATTTCTACAGTATCTAAAACTTGTATTCATTTTTTAAAAAGAAAAGAGAATAATAGTGCACTGGCTTATCAAATCTTAAAAAGCTGGCTAGCTCTAAAGTAATCTAGGAAATCATTTCTACATGTCAGTCCCAAGCAGTCTTAATTTACCATGAAGATATAGTTAGTGATCAATGGCTGCTGAAGAACATCAGCAAACCCATCGCTTTGTTGATTAATTGCAGATTGCCAGTATGAATGAACAATTCAATTGCTACCAGTTAAACTATTGTCATCTCATATTGCAACATTGTGGTTTTCCATCTAGCAACTTCTGCCACAGACATAACATCAGCCTTGGTGATTGATAATGAGCAGTATAATAATCATCTATGCATCCAAATTGACAAAACCTGGTACTGTGAAAAACTTCAACAGATCTTGTCCTATTGAACTGCTCAACCCACAAACCCATGCTCACATCTTCCATCTTGAAGAGCTGCACATAAAGCGATTGTAAACTAAATAAGTTTCTTTTGTAAGGTGATAATGCATTTTGTGCCCATAGAGAGAGACATCTGTAGTTATCAATGTACTAGTTTAACCAGAGTTCAAACAGCAGATCAAATAAGGGATGTTCTTATCAGAAAATTTTTACTCAATTGTTATGAAAGAATCATACACAGTTTGGTTTTGTAAAGTTAATCTATTGTCTCTTTCATCTGATATCTTTCATGTTCTATAAACCAGCTATTCAAAGTGGTGATTTAGGAATGTTCCTTTTTAGGGTAAAACAGGAGGCCAGGACCCTACTGAATATATACTGATAGGAGAATATTTAATGTGCAGAGTGAAGGACAAATGTTCTTTCTTCTTTTAAGTGTATTATGGCCCCTAGGGATGCAACTTTTCCAAAATAAATAATAATTAAGACAGTACCCTCAGTTTTTGGTCCATGAATTCTGAAACGATAAACTCAGCAATATCAGAAGATATAACATATCCAGGGCCATTTGCATAGACTGGATATACCTCCTCTGGCCACTCCTGTCATGTTGATAAGCAAGATTAGAATTGTTCACTCTAGTAGGGTTGGCTAAGGAAAGAAAAATTAAAACATTAAAACACCAAGATACAAGCTAGAAGCCCAACTGATTGCAACATACTTACACTAGACAGCGGAAGATAGCTAAAGGATGTTATAAATAATGAAGAAAGATCCATATGTCAGGTCTACGATGCAATACAACCCAAAATGGCCTTTCATCACAAACAGATGTAATCATTCTTCACAGTGGTTTGTATAAAACAGTACAAAGAACATACAAACTTACGAAACGAATTAATCACATTATAATCATATATTTTACTACACAGCGAAACCATACAGTGGTTTCAGTCTTCAAATCTATGAAGATTCACATACAGGATGTAATCATTCTTCACAGTGGTTTGTATAAAACAGTACAAAGAACATACAAACTTACTACGAATTAATCACATTATAATCATATATTTTACTACACAGCGAAACCATACAGTGGTTTCAGTCTTCAAATCTATGAAGATACGAGGAACTTTAGATATAGCAGGCAGCAAAACTAATTCACTTAGCATTGAAACAAAAAGGAATCAAATACCTAGAGACATAAAACAACCATCTATAAAACATATAATTTTTCGATACTTTGCTATATGAGCAATAAGTTTATACTGCATTCAAACAGTAATATCCACAACCAAGTTTTTTTCTAATGGACTCATAACTCGTCACTGCAAAAGCAATTAGCTTGTTCTTCAAAGAACAAAAGAAACAGTGACAAAACATGGATGGATAACATTATCTGATAACCACCACCAAACAAAATACATATGTTTTACCTCATAAGTCACAGCCCATTTCCCATAGCGGAGCGGCCTGTGATTAAAATTCATATTCCCTATGTAGAGGCTTCTGCCACTTGGTACCTTCTTGACTTCATTTATTATTGAATCAAGTCTGACAAAAGTATCATCATCGCACTTCATTACATACTTAGCAGAGACAACATGAACCTGCATAACCAAGTCAACCCATCAGAAAATACCAAAAAAAACAGCTACAGTGTATAGAACATTAACAAAGAATCAGTTTGAACATGTTAGCATACCCCATATTCGCATATTGCAAGAGTCTTCAAAACAACTAGATCATAGTTGTCCAGGAACGGCACAAAAACAATGTCCCCAAAAAATTCTGCTTCCTTTTTCAACTCCACATTCACTTCCTTTCTGCCATGCTGGGGGTAAGAAAGTTCATCAGCTCAGGTCCACGGAACGTATGAAACAATAAATCTATCAAGCTAATGCTCAAGGATTACCAGTGCAACAAAAAAACGAGCTACTAAATTTGGTGACTTTCGGAGAGCAGACATCCATGTCTTCCTCACACCCATACGCTCAGCAAAATGATTGCCAGATGACAGGATGCCAATGAAAATGTCAACAGGTTCATTAGGCAGAGGAGAGGACTGCCAAACAGTTGACATTTCCAGATAACTCTGTGGTGCAAAGCTTGGGTGTGTAGTGGGTAATGACCCTGCAAACACTGATTGCACATCAAGGTCCCCACTCAATGATAAACCTGTAGCATCCTCAAGAACAAAACCCTGCAAGAACCACAGAAAAATAATATAAACTTAAATGGCATGAAAAACTATTCAACCCCCCAACATCAACTATTCTCACAGCACTAATATTTATACTATATCACAGTGTGGCACCATTGATTATGCAATTCATTTCACCACAATTTCAACGTTGTACACCACATAAATGGAAGAACAAAATGCACTTACAGGGCGATAAGGAAAAGAAGTCACATGCCGGCCGTCGACGTTGACATGGTATCCATCCAACCCAGCACTGATAGTAAGAACAAACAATCGACCCTCCACAAACGGGTAGGGCCAATCAAAATTTATCTCCTTCTGTCCAATCAGCCGGTTGAGCCAAGTTGTCTTCGATACCTTGGACCGCGCCTCCTCGTCCTGAATCCAGTTCTCACACTTGACAAACCCGTCCACTGCACAAACATTAAACTCAATCAACAACAAATTTCACAGAATCCACCTGAACTAGCATAATCAATATGAAATCACAGGGGTCCCCAACCAGTCTCCTCATCAGAGTGGGACTTCCAGCCCTCACAGCGGAGCGGGGTGCCCCACTGCATGCGATAGCAGGTGTTCTGCTCAATCACCGGCCTGCCGCTCCAGTCGCCGCGGAGGCGGGGATTGAAGTGGAGGATTCGCGGCGGGTCCTCGCCGTCCACCGTCTTGAGACCCTGGAGCTCCATCATGAACTGCGACACCATGATCGGTTGCTCTCCTTCTCTCAGCACGGCGATCTTAGGGTCCCCCTCCGCGTGCGCCGGCCGAGGCGCCGCGACCACCGTGATGTGGGACCCCAGCGTCAGCCCGCACGGCATCTCCACCACCACGCGCCCCCTCCCGCCGCCGCTGAGCTCGTCGCCGGTGAGAACCACCGACTGCGGGCACTTCGCCGCCTCCTCCTCCGCCGACGGCGACGCGAAGGCGGCCGGGTCGAGGTCATCCAGCTCGGCGAACACGCGCGCGCCGTCGGACACGGCGCCGGAAATCGGGCGGCGGAGCGGGCCGGCGCGGGACGAGTTGAGGAGGCCGAGGTCGAGGCCGGAGACCATCCCCAATCCAGAGAGCCGCCTCCCTCGCGCGAACGGGCCGGAGACCGACGCCAGCCGCGGCTCCTTCGCCGG
>CM002485.1:4610627-4632709 GCA_000325765.3 Leersia perrieri
CCCACCCCCACTCCCCGACATCGACGTCGACACGAGCGGCGACTCGAGGACGAACACCATCACGGCATAGAGGATGAGCACGGCGGCGAGCCCCTCGATCGCGCGCCGGCGGCAGGACGCACCCGCCGCCGACGGCCGCCGCATTGCGCCCCCTCCTCCTCCCCCACGCGAACCCTAACCTAAACCTACCCGAGGCAGAGCGCGCGCGGCGGTAGTGAGGTGCGCACTGGCTTTGCAGACCAATGGCTGGGGGAAGAAGAAGAAGGGGAAGAGGAGCGGCTGGATTAATTAATTATTCCACTAATCCACAATTAACGTAATCTCTGTCACATTCCTTTGGGCAAAAGATTGGGATTACTTTTTGAAAACCATTTTTACTGTAGCATCGCAGTCTCGCGGAGGAATGTAATTAGCGGGGGATTTGGGGGGTGTGTGAGAATGGGGGGTAGTGGTGGATTTGTCCATGGACCCGGTGTACGAGGTTTCTAGATGTGAGGCCCAGTTATCAGTGGGAGGACCACATAAACCGGGTTTAATGGAAAAGAGGGAGAGCTGCGGGGAATACGTGGACCGAGGTGGGCCAAGCTGGGTCACTCTGACTGTTGTTTCAGGGGAGACGTGGATCCCCTGTGATGGGGGCGTGGTGTGGCCAAATTTGGATTGGAGGGCTACACTACAACTGTTTTTGTTTTTGTGGTTAACCACCATAGGTCATAGGAGAGCTCAAAATTCTCCCTATTTTGATATGCAGGAGTAGCTATCAACAATTACTCCTTTGGGTGACGTAGGCTATGAGTAATGTTTATATTGAAGTCAAATCTCTAACGCAGTTTTAAAATAATTTCTTTAAGCATAACTTGTGGATGACATCTGTTTTTATAAAAGTTGTATGATAAAGATGTATACGTAGCAACCGTAATATAATAATAAGACAAAAATATACCAAGACTTCTCTCTGAGAAAATGGTCTTCTAAACCTCTAATCTGGCATTAAGTCCAATAGCTATATGGGCCCTAATTGTTTCCTTTTATATATCACACAATGTTTAATCCATGATTACATTTGTAGCTAAAAAGCTGGGGTTCGTGTTCTCCCTCCGTCCCAAAATAAATATATTTCTGGATTTGGATCGGACAATAAACATATTTTTAGGTTTGAATCTGAACAGAAATACGTTTATTTTGGGATTCCATCATCCTGCCCGACAATCTTATGTCTGAAATTTTTATTAATTTTTGAACCCTTTATTTTTTTAATTTTTAAAAACATATCACCAGAAAAAATATTTTTTGAAGTTTTTTTTAACCATGCACTTAACTGGCAAAGAAAATTGCATGCCTTTTACAGCTAGCATGCCAAATATTGTCTTTAACAAGCTAGGATGCAACCAAACCACACCCCGCACCGGTGGAGCGTGGCCAAGAGATTATATTTTGGAACTATATTACAACAGCAAAGGTTTGTTTCTAAAATTATATTAATAAAAAATATTAAATAATAATAAAACAGTTTAGGATCTACGCCCCGTTCAGCTGGCTGGCTGACTCCTTAAGAAAAGCCTATTCAGCCCAGCCAGCTTCTATACAAAAATCCATTCAACCCAGCCAGTTTCAGCCCAATTCAACCATCCGAACGGGGCACTAAAGCTGCTTACTGGGGCGCGATGCTTCTTGAAATATATGCTTAATTCCATGTTTAAAATATAAAATACATAAACTTATCCTGCTTAAAATATGCACGCTTAATTACCTGCTAAACATAGCTACTTTAAACATGAACATATCATGTGCACATTAATTTGTGACTCCAAACGCCTTAAATAGGTGTTTCTTACATTCTTCGGTGCATATTAATTTGTGCCCTGATTTGTTACTCTCAACTGAAGAGTAACTGCATATGAATTTATGGAAAGGATGAACCAGTATCTAAACACAACAGTTTAGACCGTAGACTATGGAGTATTTACGGAACCATTGTCGAAAAAGTTAACAGTCAAAAGGTATGCATATATTGGTCAGTTATTAAAGCAGAGAGATTATGTTTTAAAAGTGGTCATTACTCGTTTGTCAATAGGAGTATAGAAAATAAATTGTACGAAATTTGATTTTTCTCACTGGTCCACGTACGTACATGTGCAGTAGATCTCATGCAATTTCCTGCAGCACTACGATACTTCGGCTGTGTACAAATACCCTCTCTACAGTTCAGTTTTGTACTGATGTCAGTTCAGTTTTGTCCTGATGTCGTGCACGATTTTGTAAGACACCTCGTGATTTAAATATTCAACTGGACTACCCTTAGCTTGAAGAGAAAGTCAATTATTTAAGAAGAATGTGAGATAGTTTGCGTTCTTTAATTTTGGTACTTCTGCAAAGTCGTGTGTACGAGAGGGATGCTGATTGTGAGCGGTGAGCCACATACATGTGAACAAGAGGGTGCCCATTTATTGATGTACCAGATTACTTAACCGTTGCTGAGAAAATGTGCTAAAGGACACACGCAAATTGCCTGGTTTTTAGCTGCGTAAAATGTCTGGTGCATGCAACGAGACATTCTATTTGAACGAAATATATTGAGTTTAAATCCTAGTTAGTGTAAATGAAAAAAATTATAGTACACTGTGACAATAGCATTTTTTTTAAAAAACAAATGTGTTTTTTTATCTCGCCATGTTAATTTAGGTATATATATTGAATGGTGTGTGTAATAATTCTATATATCGATTATGAAGGTTGAGGAGACAACTTCTTCCCTATATTTGTTTACAATAATATTCGTACAATTGAATTGTACAACTGAAACTTACTCCCCACCAAGTGGGTAGTACAGCAATGCATATGCATGTCATGGCTTGGATGTGCTAGTCGGAATGAAGCTGTACAAGAACATACTGCAAGACTGGTTTGTTTGCGTCACTTTTCCCCACCCAGAATAAGATGTGTTGACTTGATCATCGCGAAACTTTAGATGTCAACTATGTCTCGTCTAATTCAATGGATGACGGTGATGAGCTTGAGCGAAGTCTCGCTGAGGGACTGTAGATGCATATATAAATTCATAAGAATTTAACTACGAAATCGTACCATTACCAGTGCTATAGTATAGCAAAACTAAAGAAATGTTAAATTATTCTACAAAATGATGTGCCAAAATACAACTTCAAGGCAAATATAGACGAAAATGCGAGGGCAAGTCTAACTAGCAACAAGCGGTACACTACAAGTCTCCAAAATGAAAAGAATTAAAGTTAAACATAATAATTATTAGCGAGAGATAGCTACTAAAAAATTACCGAATGTAACAAAAAATTATATAACTAAGGCCTCAAATATTTACTCTTTTTTTTAGGGTCTTCTATTCTATAGTTCTATGTGTAAATTGATCACAGTTACATATTTGAACAAGCTTATAAAATCTAACAAGCATACAAGAATACAAACTAACTTTGTAAGACAAATCTACACATACCATTTTATGTTTTCAAACTAAGTTTTTAAAAGTCATTAATAACTGAAGTTCCAAAAGTTTGATTTGTTCATGTTCAGTAGGTCAAGTATTTGTGACCCAAGAGAGTATTGCATTAGGGTGACAAACAATAAGTAATGAACCCAAGCAGGATGAATACATCGTGGTAAATTGCAAACATGATACATATGATCAATCTCAGGGAATAAGTACTTCAGTAAGAAAAACACTTATTGTTTGAGTTTTACCTTTCACAATTAAGTAAAACCTTGAACAAATAAATAATGAACAAATGAGAAGCAATAAAATGCATGAATTGATAACGAAGTTAACTTTAATTTGACAAATTATTCACATAATTGATATCCAATCAAATAATTCGAAAGAGTAAAATACATCGGTGGTACCATAACTTATGAGGTGGTGTAATTTAGTCACACATCTTGCAAATTGCACTAATGTGTCATTCATCTTATGTTTTGGGGTGCAAACTATATTATACGTGTGCAATATGTTCACCGTATTGATATATTGTACAAACATGACCACATAAGACTTGCAAATAAGAAAACTATCAATATTATCAGCAATAAATTCACAACGATATTAAATTTTTAAATATTAATTAATATGTGATTATGTATATTAAAAGCACACATATGGTGTTGCAAGTGAAAACATGGAGTTAGCTTGTATTTTTTATTGGTTACATATCCTCATGAGTGATATGTTATAAGTCAGCACAACATTCAACTTAAAAGTAAATATTTCACATGATATGATTTTCTATAAGACTTGCACCACTGATACAAGTTGTGTGATTTATATGTGCAAATTATAAGTTGTGTGACTAAATTACACCTACCACACAAGTTGTGGTACTGCCAATGCATTTTACTCAATTCGAAAAATGCTCTGCTTCATTGATTGTCGATTGAAAATTTGTTGACATAAGAGAGGCTTCTCATGTGCACGTGGAGTCGTGGATATTGATACAGTTGGTGATCTCAATGACGTCGAAGGCCAAACAAAATTTCCCTAACTTTGTTTGTGTCACCTTTTTTTTTCGCCCAAAATAAGATTTGTTGACTTGATCATTGCCAAACTTTGGATGTCAACTATGGCTCATCTAATTCAAATGCAAGAACTATTCTAACTAGGAACATGTAGTACAAGTCTCTAAAATGTAATTAATTGCCCCCCTCCCCCCAAAAAAAAAATATAATAATTAAAGGTAAAATGATCTGACTGGATTATAGTTAATTAGCACTAAAATACTTGGTACTCCCTCTGCAGTTTCTTTTTAACCAACATCAAAGATTTGTGGAAAAAGGGAGTATAACATAATTTTATATCTCCCTCCCATAAATTAGCATTTTACTCTCTTTTTTTCACTGTCTTCTATGTTCTCTTCTATGTGTGACTTTGGTGACAATTTTAATGTCTAGACAAGAATAATTTTTGAAGACATTGGTACTTAAAAATTTAAAACTTTAATCTGGCATGTTTCGAAAATTCAAATATTTGTGACCCAAGAGTGTATTGCATTATGATAACAACCATCAGTATTGAACCCACAGTAGAAAGCGAGAAAGCATCGTGCCAATTTGCAAATGTCCATGGTATGATGCTTGATCGAGGAATCAATACTTGAGCAACAAACACTTCTTTGCAAATCCAATACCATTTGATTAACTCCTCTGAAAAAAAACCATTTGATTAACAAACATTTCAAATCAGCATATGCAAATATGACTCAACATGATCACTTTACCAATCACTATGAAGCAGTGCCCAACCAACAACTAAAGAGAAGGTAAGTTTTTATTCGGATGGTATGCATCAAGAACCTCGTTCGGTTTTTTAACACCCCTGATTTTTCCTCTAGGATTTAAAAATCATTAATAGAATTTATACATAAAGATAAATCAATTAAATAGTGAATTAAATGTGGGAAATATAATTTGCTTTAATAAATCTTGGCACGAGTACATAACATTTCATAAATTCTCCACGCCCTAAAATACTCTCTAGAATTTTCAGGGAATTACAGAGCTAAAGATATAATTTTAGCATTACAATGATCATTTCAGAGATTACCTAAATGGAAAACGAAATTAAAAAAAAACGGGTTTTCCTCATTTTGGGCTGTTTCAGGCCCAGTCCTCCTCGACCCGTCCATGAGGTCAAGTTTGGAAATTGGAATAAGTTCATTTTCGGCCCTCATCTTCACGTCCATTCTGAAAATCGTCCAACAATCCCAATAACAAAAATATTTGCCCCAAAGTTACAAAAACCATTCAAATCATGTCCTAAAGCAATATACGGGGTTGGTTTTGCTGACGTGGCAATATAGGACCCACACGTCAGTAATAAAATAAATTCCCATATGATTATGTGGCAAACAAATAAAAGTAGGACCCATCACCCTATCACCCTCACAATCCATTTTTCTCTCCCTCCTCCCTTGCTCAACCCTTTCTTTGTCCCCCCTATCTACCTTCCGGTGGTGAGCGGCAAGCGTGGGCGCCGACGCGGGGAAACAACGACTGCGGGTGCGACACAGAGAAATGGCAGCGGCTGCGGCGAGCGCAGGCAGCGGTTGGCTCGGACATGGAGCTCGTCCACCCATCGTCTCCACCGAATCCGACCGTCCTCCCCGATCAGTGTCCCAGGCATCCGTGGCATCAAGCTCGACTCCGGTTGCGACCCAGCCGGCCTCGTACTAGCCGACATCCCCATTGTCCTCCCAGCGCTTCCGGGGCGTCTAGAACGACAGCGGCGGCGTTGAGCACCGAGAGTGGCGACGGCGAGCAGGTGGAGGCGGTGGGTGACGGGAGCAGCCGATAGGGTGGAGGTGGCAGGCATCGAGAGCATCGGGCCATCGGCGACGGGCAGGCAAAGCCAGCGAGTGCATCAAGAGCCAGCCGCCGCCGTGGATGCAAGAAGGCGCGTGGATGGCCGGCCGCCGCCGTGTACAAAGCTATCGTCATCCCTCCTCACCGGTCATCGCCGCCCCCCTCCTCTTCTGTCTCCGCTGCAGCCATCCCTTGTAGCCGGCCCCCGTCACCACAGCCATCGCCTCCAATGCCGGCGTAGAGGGAAAAAAGGAGAGAGAGAGTGAGACAGAGAAGGGAAAAGAGAGAAAGAGTTGTGGGTTTTATTTTTTTATTTCTGTTTGATTGACATGGGGCGATGTCACATTAGAGAAACCACCTCTCTATGCTGCTGAGGAACCTGTTTTAAATGTTTTTCACAACTTCGGGATCTTAACTTATGGTATTGTGGTTGAGGGACAATTTTCAAACAGGACGTGAAGACAGAGAACCAAAATGAACTTATTCCTCGGAAATTCCTACTCTACTTGAGGCCCATTCCGCCCTCTCTATAGCCCAACATTAAACCGATCCCGGCCCAATATTTCCCTTCTCGCAGGCCGCATCACCAGACGGGCCAGCAAGCTTACCATTTATTCGTGCAGAAGAAGAAACGGACGCGAAACTCTCACAGAAAACTGGAGCGGAGAATGGAAGCAAAATCCGGCACGCCTCCCCTCCCCGCGGGCTCAGACCCGAACCCGGCAAGCCCGCGGCTTCGTCGGATCGTTTCCGACGTCTCGTCTATATAAAGGGCGCCCACGCCGATCATTTCCATCTCCAATACACCAGCGTCGCATCCACCATTGCAACCGTCTACTAGTACTAGAGCTAGCAAAATCAGAAGAGGAGGAGGAGGAGATTTAGGCTAGGGTTTCGAGAGGGTGAGCGATCGATGGCGTCGGAGAAGGGAGAGGAAGAGGTGGCGGAGATGGTGGTGGACGACAAGGAGGTGGGAGAGATCGCGGCGGAGGTCGACAAGGGGAAGGGAGTCGCGGCGGCGGCTGGGGCGGAGGAGGAGAACGGCGGGGAGGGGAAGGGAGTCACCGCGGCGGCGGAGAACGGCGGGGAGGAGAAGGCGACCGGCGGCGGCGGGATGATCATAGTCAAGTGTGAAGACGGCGAGGAGTTCGAGATGCCGATGGCGGCGGCGATGATGAGCAGCTGCCTCCGCGGCCTGTTCGAGATGACCGACACCGAACCCGACGGCGCGATCAGGATCAAGCTCCCGGTCCAAGTCTCCTCCACGATCTTCGCCAAGGTCATCGAGTTCTGCTGCAAGCACGCCAAGGTCGACGCCAAGGGCAACAGCACCGCCGCCTCCGCCGCCGTCGTCTCCACCAACTCCGGCAACGGCGACCCCGCGGCCAAGGGCAAGGGCAACAGCACCGCCGCCGTCTCCACCAACTCCAGCGACGAACCCGCGGCCGCGGCGAAGGAGGAGAATCTCGAGGAATGGGACAAGGAGTTCCTCGACGGGATCGAGCAGTGGCCCCTCTACTACCTCCTCAACGCCGCCCACTACCTCAGCATCCCGGGGCTCCTCGACATCGCCAGCCAGAAGGTCGCCGACATGCTCAAGGGCAAGACAGCCGAGGAGATGCGCGAGGTCCTCGAGATCCAGAACGACTTCACCGAAGCGGAACTGGAAGAAATCAGGAAAATCGACAGCTGGGCCTTCCTGGACTAGATGGGAATCGAAGAAGCTAGCGTGATCCGTCCGTTCCCCTTCCTCGACCAGCAAGCAGCAGCTGCTCATCATCGATCTCTTCACCCCCGTTGCGTACGTACGTCTCTCCAGGATGGTGGTGGTTACTCGATCTCCGTAGTTTTCAGTTTTCACTTGTAGGTTTAGATCATCGATCGAATCGGCGTTCTTGCACTTTTACCTTACCTTAGCATCCTGTGTCCAACTAGAAGTCTAGAACAGAATCTGATGTGTGTTGGTGATCAATCGAAGTGTTAGACTGCTTGTTTGATGTTTTGCATTAACTGAAATATTTTGCCCCTGTCGCATTATGCTCTGTTTCTTCCGTTGATTGATTCATTAATTGATATGCTCGTGTGGACAATGGCATGTGTGTGGGTTCGTTGAGAGCATCATGATAGATTCGCTCTTCTGATTCAGCATTCTCAGTATTAATTGGGGCCATTTGGGCATATTTTCTTGTCTGTTTTTGTTTTTGGATTGCTGAACATTCAGAACTTCAGATCTGTGTGTGTAACTGTGTATCTGCATGGATACCAACTGTGTTAGATGTGAATGCAACAAGATGTTCTTCTTACTTGTTCATGTGGTTTTGCGAAGTTTGGAATTCCTGAGCACTTGGATTAAGGGTTTTGGGCATTTGGTTGTAAGTTGTAACACATGAATCTTTGAAAATACACTTAGCATTCTGTGACTTAAAGTGGATCGAGGGGTTGATTATATGGTCTGCGTTGTCTTGGTAAATCTGAACGTGTGTTGTTTTCAAGATGTGTGTGGTTTCCGATGTGTTGTTTGATTTGCATGTGTTAATTTGTGTTCTTTGAGTTCACCAGAAGTTAAGGCCAACACAGTACTCTTACAAGTGGATTTGTTAAACTGATAAAGGACACAATAATACATCTATTACAAATTCTGTACTCTCAATATCTTCCTGTACAGAAACCAATTTGGGTGGATATTCCTAACATCCACCAAGTCTGAACTCCAAAGTGTTTGTCTCCAGAGTCCAGATCCTAGCATCTTTCAAAGTTCGATCTTGCTACAGATATACAGACAGGTATTCTGCCACTGCCATCATTCAGAATCATTGAAGGATGTGTTTGAGCAAATAATGTGTACAATGTCGGATATGCTTCTCAGATAGTGTTTAGTTCAGAAAATGGGGTTCAGGTATATGATAACGTCATTACTGTATCGCCAGCTAGAAAAAATCAAAGAGCATGTTCTGCACACAGGCAACTTAATTTCTGAAAAAAAAAGAAAGGCTCGAATTAATTCCGTCATATCATTTTCAATCATCTTTGATGTACAACAATAACTGTCGATTCTACATACAGTTTGTATGATCCGAAAATTTCAAATACACATGTGTTGCAGTACAAACAAATGGATTTGGCTATGCTTCTGAAAAATGTGTCAGGCAATTGAGCTAAACTGAACAGTTTAAGCTTCATGAAAATGAAGAGATAAAGAGAAGAAGACACTATCCAAGAATGCACTCAACATGCCTCTGCGTATACGCGTACCCAGTGGAGGATCTAGAAGAATATATTAGAGGGGTCTTAATACAACATACCATATTTAGCCCCCGTTTATATTAACATTTGGCAAATAAATTTGGTGGGGGTTCTATGGGGCCTCCTCCCAAAACTGCTACGCAGGTAGTGGGGCCCCTGCCGCCTCCGTGCTAGATCCGTCCCTGCACGTACCACATCCTCTGTACCAGATGGTCGCACGAAACATCGCCCATGAGAGTAATTTGCTGCTGTGTAACTCACAATTTAGTACCACTTCAACTTATGACCAAGAAATTAGATCGAGGTAAGGTCATGTTTAGTTCCCAGAAATTTTCACCCAAAAACATCACATCAAAACTTTGGACACATGCATGAAGCATTAAATATAGATAAAAAATAAAACTAATTACACCATTAGGCTGTAAACGACGAGACGAATCTTTTAAGCCTAATTAGGCCATGATTAGCTATAAGTACTACATAAGTACTACAGTAACTCGCATGTGCTAATGATGGCTTAATTAGGCTTAAAAAATGTATCGCGGTTTCCAGGATAGCCATGAAATTAGTTTTTTCATTCATGTCCGAAAACCCCTCCCGACATCCGATCAAACGTTTAATATCATGTTTTCGCCAAAAAGTTTTCACCAACTAAACAAAGCCTAAGAAACATAATATACATAGATATTAGCTAGTATTGCACATGCTTTTTGCTAGCCTACCAATTGATCAACAAGGCACCTGAATTGAAGTTAGCAACATCATTAATTGAAGTCAGTATTACTTGGAAGTTGTTGGTCTTCAGCTTTTCTTTTTCCGGGCGAGTGGTCACCTAGTGTGAACTGTGAAGTGTTAGGGTGTGTTTAGATTAAAAAAATTTTGGCCAAAAAGTATCACATCAATATTTTGACACACATTTGAAGTATTAAACGTAGACTAATAACAAAATAAATTACATATTCCGACTATACACTGCGAGACGAATCTTTCGAGCCTAATTACGTCATAATTAGCCATAAGTTCTACAGTAACCAATATGTACTAATGACGGCTTAATTAGGCTCAAAAGATTCATCTCACAGTGTACAATTCAAATATGTAATTTGTTTTGTTATTAGTCTACGTTTAATACTTTAAATATGTGTTCAAACATTGATGTGACATTGATATGATATTTTTGAAGACCCAAATTTTGGAAGTAAACGCGGCCTTACTTTATTGATTTCGATACGAGACAACTTGACAATGTGATGTGTAAACAGCATGTGGATATATTTGAGACCTAGGCTGTGTTTGTTCGTTCATGCAGTTTTGGAGAATTGGCAAATTAGAATAATATTGCACATAAAATGAGAAACATTATTAGCATTTGATTAAATGAGTATTAACTATTTTAAACTTCAAAAATGGATTAATTTATTTTTTAAATAACTTTTGTGTAGAAAACTTTTCAAAAACACACACCTTTTAATAGTTCGGGAACATGCACACAGAAAAAGAGAAAAAAACATTATTTGTAGTTGTCAACACTGTTTTTTCTAGACACAAATATAGTTTGTGCAGAGGAAGATGACCAACAATATACGGCTAATAAATTTGCTGGCAAAGAATCTGCACGTGTCGAAGTTGTCGGTAGTATCAGAAGAAGAAAGTTTATGATGACTTTGACAAAAGCAATCAAAGAAAAGAAAATTTATTCACCAACTGAATTAAATCCAAAGTATTCTTATCACGACAAGAAATCTGTTAATATATGACGGATTTTTCGTGACGTATTCAGAAAACGTCATTAACTATGCATAATATCTAATTATGCATATTTTCGTCATGAATCTAGAATATGGATATTAGGCCCATAATATGGTGACGTTTCAATAAATTCGTCATAATCTAGCCCACTAACTAGTGACGTTCTATAAAATTTGTCACGATCAATATGGATCAATCTTTTCGTATCCAGTCAGTATGGATATTAGACCTCTTACTGGTATGGGTATCCATACCCATACCCATACCCATATAATTTGGGAAGGGTATGAGTAGAAAAAATTATCCATTTCAATTTTGGGTATAAGATGGTAATACCTATGATTACCCGCTTTACGCATACTCATTTTATATTTTTTATAGCGTTAAACTTGGACCCTAAAATTTTTAAACTCGCGTTCACACTATAAAATTTTGTCAAATTCAATTAAATTTTGTAGGGTTGATTTATCTTATAGAGAAGCAACTTTGTACAATTTTTAAGCAAATTTTAAATGTGGGGCCTACCGCTTTACTCATACTCATTTTATATTTATATTTTGTATAGTGTTAAACTCGGACCCTAAAATTTTTAAACTCGTGTTCACACTATAAAATTTTGTCAAATTCAATTAAAATTTATAGGGTTGATATATCTCATACAGAAGCAAATTTGTACAACTTTTCAGCAAATTTTGAATGCGGGACCCACATGTACATTACTCATTTTTACCTTTACCCGTTGGATAATACCTGTTTTACCCATTAATAACCATTATAGGATACCAATACCAATAAATTACAACTTCTTTTCTATGAGCTCATCTTAAGAGAACTCTAAGGTTAAGCGTGACCGACCGAGAAGTCTTGATACCCCTAGAGGGGGTTGGGTCGTGACACTAAGTGGATCGTTTTTTATTGGCCCACTAATATATTGGCCCATTAATAAATAGGCCAGACTTGGGTTGGGCTATACGGGTCTAGGACTATTCTATGACGGTTGAGAAACGTCATAGATCGCATTCAATCTATGAAAATTTTGTAAATCCGTCAAGCGAGTAAATCTGTGACGCTCAATACATGACGAAATTTAAAAACGTCATAAACATTGGTTTGTGATGGTTTTTTTTGATCTATGACAGAATTTGTCCACCATGGATTACAAGAATTTTTGTAGTCTATGTTGTAAGCAAGCACTTAAAAGGTATATACATTAGTTTCATGAGTTCATAAGAGGCGTGTATAAATTCGATGATTGCACGGCTTCATTTTTCACTGATCTCTCTCACACACACACTTAGTTCCCAAAAATTTTTGAGACAGGATATCACATCAGACGTTTGACGAGATGTCGGGAGGAGTTTTTTGACACGAATAAAAAAACTAATTTCACGGCTAGCCTGAAAACCATGAGACGAATCTTTTGAGCCTAATTAATCCGTCATTAACCCATGTTGGTTATTTTAGTTGTCGGTGATATGGATATAGGGTATCCACAAGAGGCTAAAACTTGGTTTGGCACCTAGAGGTCCGCGTCCGAGGGAGGAGTCGAGGCAGCCCGATGCCTCGTCCAAACATAAGGGGCTAGGTGATCGTGGTAGCCCGATCCACCCCGGACCTATGCACGAGGACTACGGCCACTCGGACCCACGCGACGCGCCCCCGGAGGGGTCGGGCTCGGGGTCCGGCAAGGAGGCCACACCCCGCAGAAGGGGTTCGGGCCACCCGAGACCACGTGGCACGCCCCTAAGGAGGGCGCGCCCGGAGGCCTACAGGGAGGCCACACCCTGCATAAGGGGTTCGGGCCACCCGAGGCCACGTGGCACGCCCCTGAGGAGGAAAAGGGGGTGGGCGACCAAAGTCTTCCCTCGGTGACAATGTGCTAACAGCGCTGTCGCTGCGGGACAGCACGCCTCTCCGCCCCGTCTCCGTCACATTTAATGTGACGGACGGATGCGTGGCAGAGGGGCATGAGTACTCTACTCTCCTACTCCCTGCCTAGGCTAGTCAGCGGGACGCTGACAAGCGGGCCTCGCTACTGGTTGGGTAGGATGACATCCCCAAGCATCAAATCTTCGGTGGCCTCTCCGCCTGTTTTCTCCGCCGACCACCGCGACGTGGCAACGGGGGAGGGAGGCATGGAAGCACAGGCGACAAGACAGGACAGGCATGCCTGCTCCAAATGGGAGGACATCCCTCACACATGAAAAAATAGTAGAGGACCACTGTGGTGTCCCCTTGAACTATAAAAGGAGGCCCTGGTCCTTCGTAGAAAAGGGAGGCCGGTTGGACCCATGAAAAACCTTAGCACGCCTTAGTCATTCGGTCCAACCCTTCCCAATCCTTGTAATCCTTCATCCACCATATCAACAACAAGAACAGGAGTAGGGTATTACGCTTCCCCGGCAGCCTGAACCTGTATAAATCTATGTGTCTTGTGTGCTTAGCAGGATTCTCCTTCCTGCCTGTTTTCTTCTTCCCCTTAACTCAGACCTTTGTCTACCGCACTCCTGTGCCGAACCAAATAGGGGGTCCCCGGGATCTGTCACGACCCGCCCCTCGGCTACCGTAGCAGGTAACCCAAAGGAGGGCGTGCCGTAGAAGAACAACGAACTGCTCCCTACGGAACCGCGTCACAAGTACCAGTCCCAGGATTCCGTTGCTGGTACCCACGGTAACAAGCTGAAATCAAAACATTACTATTAAATAAACTATACCTTTATGTTGCGACGTTGGGTAGACCCTGAGTCGCAACCTTCAATCAAAGAGCAGCAACAGCGGACTTAAGCGTAGCTAGAACACCATACCACAGGCAGAGGTTTGAATATAGGATACGAAACTCCATTTCTCTAAGGGACCATATATTATTTTACTAAAAATAGAAACCGTTTGCGAAAAATCCTTACTCCTTACCTCAGGCTGATTTAAAACAAGATTTTCTTAATTAAAAATAGGTACCTTAGTCCCCATCTTCCTCTACGCAGACAATGTGTAACCACGTCTAAGGAGGCAGCGTAGTGCCAACGCGAGAGAAAAACATCGACCTTAGGTCTGTTGCCAAATCAATAGGAAAGGCATAGTAGCTTCAATGTTGGTTTTAAAAATGGTTTTCTCGCTTTAGACTAGCACACGATCCGAAGATCCCAGACCAGTGGCCAACCATGGAATCAGACCGCAGAAGATCCTATTCAAGTTCTTCAATAGTTCGTCCTTATCACCCGGAGAGCCCTCATGACTAAGCATGTTTAGGCACCGACCTCAGACTAATGGCATGGATTAAGATTTATCGGCCAGAGTAAATGCTGAAAGATAAGAAGGCTATATCCCAAGGGACAGAACTCCACAGTATCATGATGACTATAAAAGGAGAACCCCGCGGAACCAAAAAGAGGCACACCTTTGGATCAACGCTCCTTTTTCCCAACTTGACCTATTAGGGTTTCCCTAGCGCCTAGTCTCATGGAAGAAACCACCCTTGTTGAGCGAGCTACCCCACGACACCACCTTTCCTATGTCCATCAGTGCAACCTACTTTTCCGTCAGTTGACGTTCCTTAAGCAGCCTACTTACCTCTGTGATAAAATCCTCCAGGGCAACCAGGTCTACTGGAGTGTGGAGATGACCATCCCTTTTCAGACCGAAGAAGAGGGAACTCTTGTTTTCCGCCCTCGTCATGCTCGATCCACTCCAAGCGCTGCCGTCGAAGATGTTTTTCACGAAGCCCTCCAGCGGTTGTGTGAGACAGTCCCTTTCGGACCCGCTCATGACTTCGGCATGCACCCGTTCCGTGCCGAGGGTGACACTCTGTGCCAACTCCACCCACCCACCCAAGAAGAAGGAAGCCGATGCACTCTTCTCGCTGAACTGGCCTGCACCACCGATAACGCCTACGAGAAAGCCCTTAATGAGTTGGACCTGCTCCATGTCCAGTACGCCGACCTCGAGACTCGCTACCAGGAGTTGAACGCGAAATACACCAAGCTGACGCTCCTGCAAGCCTCTGGTATGGCTCATCTGATAGGAACAAGTTGCGTGACGCAAGCCCGTAAGGAGACCTCGTCCACATCAGTACCAGCTGCACCACCTCTGTCACCATGAAGAATACGCTTTGTGTTCGTCTTTTTGTATGAGTCGCGTTTCCCTTTTGATGTATCCCTGTATCGCGTTGGAATGAAATCAAGATGCTTTCCCTATGTCAAAACCCGTTCTTTGAGCTAAGATGGATGTTTCCAAAAATGAACTCTTTGAGCTAAGAGGATACTATAGAAGACAAGAGGAGCCAACACCATGAGAAGACAGATCGCCGCACACAGATGGTCCGACTGGCCTTCCTCCAAGGGCCGACACCACCACTCGACAAAGCAAACTAGAGGACGCACCAACCATCCCAGAACAGTACAGAAGGTGGACAATGCGAAGCGTAGGCCAGACCAGACCCACAGCCACGCCACAATCTTGGTCACCACCAGCAGCACCCCCTGGCCGAAACAGTGCCGCTCCGCATCCCTTCCCACTCCGTCACCGGCTCCATCTCCGGCACGGCCGCCAGCCGCCCGCGCCGCTGCCTGAGCTCATCATCAAATCTCCCTCGCAACTTCCCGCCTCGGCCGCCGGCTACGCCCTTGCTCCTCCGACTCCGCGTCGCCCTCGCCTCCTGAATCGCCCTCACTGCCGCTGACCAGACCGCCGTGCTCCATCCCCTTCCAGCCTCCCTCTTCCTCCCCGTTTTTTCCTGCTTGCCAAAGCTGCCCGCTCCACTCGCTGCACTCACGTGCCGCTTTAATAAACGCACCCCACCGCCCGGCCCCATCCCAAAGCTAGCGTCCCCAGAAAGGATGGCATCCCAGTACAGTATTCCGGCACAGAAAAAGAAAAGAAAATATGGTGTCTCAAAAAGAAGAAAAGGAGAAGCGGTTGCAACTTGCACTCGATCCACCGCGTACCTAGGAGAAATTAACGTTTCTACAAATCAGCGTTCGCCACGTGCACCTTCATAAGAAGAAGAAGACTGGAACAGGAATCGTTATCTTGTAGCTGAGTTCAGACTCTCAGGGCATCACGCCACGCGTCACCTTACCCGACCGCGAAAGCCATAGTTGGGAAATCAACCGAAAAAGAAAGAGTACTCGAGAAGGATGGTAACCCGGTACAGCACCCCAACAGAGATCACCAGGAAAGGTACAATTTCTCTAAAAAGGAAAAGAACAGTCAGAGCTTGGACCGCCGCATGCCCAGGATCCAGGAAAAGATCCTTCCCGAATCCAAGTTTGCACCATACGTCACTCAGCCAGACAAGGGCCCCGGTACCCTCAGTCCTCGGTCTCTAGCAAAGCCGACCACTCCCTTAAAACCTGAGCGGTTTTCCCGTGCAGCTGTCCTGCGCTGACCGCTACCCTATCTTACCCCAAATCTCGAGGACGAGATTCTTTTAAGGGGAGGTAGGTTTGTAGTGACCTGAGTTTTTCCGTCGTAAAAATTATTTTAATTAAAAACGTATTTTCAAAATTTTGGTTCTTTGCTTGTATATTAGTTCTAAGTGCCAAGTATATCTCGACCCTTTGTTTCCCCTAGCCCCAGAAGAATCCCGACCCAAAAATCCTTCCCGAGCTGAACACCGGAACCCTCAAGCTCTTTCCCTTTCTCCGAGGTGATTACCCTTGTTGAGCAGTCAACCACTCCTTCAAAAAAATCCTCGTGGCAAAGAGACTTTTTTTTCAGCTCTTCCTTGCTCCCGGGAATGACTAGAACAAATATTCTCCAAGTATATTCTATTCATAGAATAAACATCCTTTCTTTGACTCCATAAAATTTCCCTAATTCCAAAACCGAGTTTGGATACCCTCCCCTATGCCTCAACCCTCTATTACAAACCATTGGGAAATTAGTAAACCATTTCCTAAGCTCTGGGCCAGCTTTTCCCTTTCCGGCCCAACCCCCCTCTCTCCCTTCTCAATTATCCACGCCCCAGCTGCCTACCCCTCTCCTTCCCGTGCCTGGGCCTCGGCCTGCCCGCATGGCTCGGCCTGCGAGGTGGGGACCGGTTGGGGCGGCTTGGGGACGCGGCAGGTGGCGGCGTGGCGGGCGATGGGATTGGGGCCGGGTTGCTAGGGAAGCGCGGCGGCGGGCGGCGTTTGTCGCGGTGGCAGGTCGCGGTCAGGAAGGACGATGAGCGTTCGGCGAGACGGTGAACGAGCGTCCACTCGATCCATTAGGGTGTGGGACCCGGCTGTCAGCAGTGGCCCTAGAACACGAGCGAGCGCGCTCAAGAGAAACCGGCGGTCGCGCGCTGGCGGCGTCCGCAAGCGGGCCTTGGGCTGGGAAGGCGGCGCGGGAAGGGAGAGACCGGGCCGTGCGGGCAGGCCGAGGCCTAGGCACGGGAAGGAGAGGGGAAGGCAACCGGGCCGTGGATAATTGAGAAGGGAGAGAGAGGGGTTGGGCCAGAAAGGGAAAAGCTGGCCCAGAGCTTAGGAAATGGTTTACTAATTTCCCAATGGTTTGTAATAGAGGGTTGAGGCATAGGGGAGGGTATCCAAACTCGGTTTTGGAATTAGGGAAATTTTATGGAGTCATAGAAAGGATGTTTTATTCTATGAATAGAATATACTTGGAGAATATTTGTTCTAGTCATTCCCGGGAGCAAGGAAGGGCTGAAAAAAAGTCTCTTTGTCACGATGATTTTTTTGAAGGAGTGGTTGACTGCTCAACAAGGGTAATCACCTCAGAGAAAGGGAAAGAGCTTGAGGGTTCCGGTGTTCAGCTCGGGAAGGATTTTTGGATCGGGATTCTTCTGGGGCTAGGGGAAACATAGGGTCGAGATATACTTGGGACTTAGAACTAATATACAAGCAAAGAACCAAAATTTTGAAAATACGTTTTTAATAAAAATAATTTTTACGACGGAAAAACTCAGGTCACTACAGGATCCCTGCGTGTCGAGCACACGCATCGACAGTAGCACTTATGGCTAATCATGGCATAATTAGTCTCAAAAGATTTGTCTTATCCTTTACAACACAACTGTGTAATTAGTTTTATTTTTTATTTATATTTAATGCTCTATAGATGAGTCTAAAGATTTGATGTGATATTTTTGGGAAAAAGTTTTGGGAACAAAACGGGGCCTTACCCTACTCTTAGCTCCCGCTCTGCTTCCAGCCCGCATGAACGTTGTCGGTGACATGTCAAGTGGCGGCGGAATCACCCTCACCACGTACCTTCTGTCTCTGCTCTGTGCCATTGGTTTGGCATCATCCTTCTGAGTGGCGTCCGGGTGCTTTCAGTTCATGAGAAAGCTACGTTTCAAGTGGGAGAACGATCCCCGCGGGACCAGACGCCATAGGAACAGGCGCCGCAGGGATGATGACACCCTGCCAATTCGCTCGCACGAGGCATGAGGCTGGTAAGCATTCTGTTGGCATTATTTAATACTCCATCCATCCCTAAATGTTTGACACCGTTCGAGGGTTTCACCGATATATATACTTCTTGTAAACCGCCATTCGGTGTTTGTAACCTTACCCCGATATAGTGAACATATTTGTTGGCTGGCGCCTGTGGTTTTTTCTCTCCCACATTAGAAGGGTTTTTCATGTTAAATCTCGTGTCCTTCTGTGATTGATCTTTTGTTTTTATCATTATATGTCTATCGTCTTGTAACAGCCGACAAGGGAGGACCTAGGAATGAAAAAGAGGGGGCTCATCTTCTTCTTTCACCTTCAGCCCCCTACTCTTCTTAATCTTTCTCTTCTTTCCCCCTTCTCTCTCCTCCATTTCCATGGGAATCCAACAGGGTAGGGGAGCTCGAGCCCTCTAGCACCCACGCTGGATCCGCCCCTGGCCGCCGGCACGAGCTGGCCGCTCGCGGATCAAGCTTGTCGCCGGATCGGTCATCGTCGTCGATGTGCGCCACCGCCGTTGATCCACCCGCGAGAGGGAGAGATGATGGAGGGGGAGAGCGGGTCGGCATTGATCCGGATTCACCACCGACGGCGAGCAAAGGGGAGGGCTGGCGGCGGAGTAAGAGCAGAGCGCCGGTGTGAGGAAGGGGAGAGGCAGAGGCACCGTCGCATGAGGCGTCGGTTGGATTCACCTCGCCGTCGCACGCCGTCAATGGTGGTGGAGGGAGGCAAAGGGGAGAGGCGGAGGCACCGTTGCCCTCCCTTCGGCAATGGAAGTGGAAAAGAGGAGGTGGCGTCGAAAGTGGGGACTGGTGGAGGGGTTGAGTTTATATTAGTTTTGGGATTTGAGGGTGTTAAGTGTAAAAATATGGACTTATAAGTATTCAGAGAAAAGAGGATTAAATTAAAAAATACCAAGGGTTGACGCAAAATTAAAAGCATTCTAGAGACTCTTTGCACCGTGGGAGGAGGTGTGGTCTTAGTCTTGAG
This sequence comes from Leersia perrieri, assembly GCA_000325765.3. Classification (NCBI taxonomy): domain Eukaryota; kingdom Viridiplantae; phylum Streptophyta; class Magnoliopsida; order Poales; family Poaceae; genus Leersia; species Leersia perrieri. The sequence goes on from CM002485.1 coordinate 4,630,328, forward strand.
ACCTCTCTTACCTGTGGCTCTTGTTGTACATGTTCTTAGCGATGATAGGGAGACCCCGAGTGTAGCAACACTTGCTTGTCTCGTGTTGTGCTCTCTTCCCTCTTGAAGTACGATAACACTTGCTTGTTTGCTGGCTTTCGAATGCCATGTCGAATGAGGATCAGGTCAACATACTATATAGACATCACAGTAAAAAAAATGAATTCAAGTATATGTTTTGTAGTCGACGGTTATGAGGCGGCCCATAGTTAAGGAAGACAAGATTGAATTTTATATGACCAAAAAATTCCTCGTATGCCTTGAAAATTGAGCCGATTGATTATAAAACTTAACGAACAATCGATAGATTTAACACATGATGTACTAGAATCAATATGCGTACCTGCCATCTCCATCGCGCGATCAGTTTGGCCCAAAATCAGTTTGTTGATTAAAACCTTCTCGTCTAAACCAACCAGCGGTGAAAAGAAAGCCGCCGCGCGCCGGTGTTCGTCGCCAACAAATCCTCTCCTGATGATTTGCTTCGATTGCAATCCCGTGGAGTCCTCTAGTTTTATAGGGAATTTCCAGTCCGATTTGAATCCAAACCCAAGTCCTATTTTTCCCTTACATGTCCGACAAGGTGTCTGTCTTCCTTCGCACCAATACCGTATCTGAGCCCAACTCCTAAGTTCCCTCTGCTAGTATTATATCAACACCAAAGCAGAGATTACAAGTTGTTAACGATAGATTCAATTGAATTGAATGTGCTTAAGTCGCACCAATTGTATATCTGATTACATCTAATGAAAGGAGTAATTTTTACTACTACTTGATCTCTTTTATTATTCCAAAAGTGTAGACTGAATGAGATGAATTGAAGTTCAGACTGAGTCTGAATTTCATGAAATTAAGTTCAGACGTCAGACTTGAGTTTACTTATTCTTGTCCGTGGACTGTACATGCCGAGTTATTGTGAACACCTAAATTATGTGTGAAGTAGCATCTCGTCAAGTTAGTCTCCAAATTTGGTTACCCTAGTTTAAGTTAAATGGAGTTTAGTGCAAGAAAGACCAAGCAGCATGCATGCCATGAGAGATATTTAGAGTGCAGAGTTCAGACTTCAGAAGGGTTCAGACACAATCAGTCAAGTAAGCAGTGTCACAGGTGCACGATAATGTCCTGATTGAATTGAATATAACTCATCTTGTATGTATAAAATCCTACAGGAGTGATAAGGAATCGGCAATAGGTGCAATCTGCATTTATAGTGTCAACCATGAGCTATATGTATAGCATAAGCTAATACTAGTACTAAAACAGTGATCATTAGTTATTAATTGTTTGAGATGAATAAGTTTAAGTTGCACTAGTTGTAATATTTACTCAAATAAATAGAATATTTACTTGATTCATTTGTTTATGCCAAAAATGTGAGCAGCATGACAAGGATTCAATTCAGACTATCCAAGTCTGAAACTTCAGAGGAGTTCATATGAAGAGTTCAGACTTTAGTTTGCTGAATAATCAATCAGTGGCACACATTCAGCGCTAACTCTTTTTGTATTTTTTAGGAACCTCAAAGAGGGCAGGAGCTCCTACAATTCACTATTAGAATAAGAGAATTGATCTGGTTTATAAGGAAAACGGGATCCAAAAACCTTACAACGATCGGTTAATTAGGGAAAATCGGTGAAAACCCGGACAAAACATGGAGCACTAACCACACAGACTTAAACACGCTAAAAACAACGGTCTAAAAAGGAAACTCCTAAGAAGTAGACTTCAAGAAGTTTCACACCGACAGAACGACGTCTACGTCCGACCCCGAAGGATCTAAGGTTTTCACCGTAGAGTTCCTAAAGGCGACGGAAGTAGATTCCTATAGCAACGTCTCCAACAAGATTAATGGCACCCGAAGGCGTCATCGTTGCTAGATCGGCGAGCCGAGCAAGGTTTTTACCCCAAGAACTATCCTGTCGCCCGTCTTCGATGGTAGCCACTCCATATTATCACCACCTATACCTGTACCTGTACCTGCACACCAATAAACGCCGGCAACAAGCAAGGAGAAGAGGCAACGGCCAGTGTCCCGCTGGCCACCGCCGGCAGACACCGAAGCAACACGGCTGGCGCCACCACCGACAACGGCTGAAGCCGTCACTGACCGCAAGCGGTGCTTCGGACGCCCCTGCAATAGATCCGCGCCGGCGAAGACCACAAATCCTCCCGACACCATAGATTTGGCAGTCAACGCCGTCGCGCCGCTACCGGCCGTCCCCCAGAGCTAGCCAAAAACCACCCAAACCAAAGATCCGCGCCGGCGACGCCGTCCCGGCGCCGTGGATCCATGCCGACGACGACATCCCGACGCCGTGGATCCAAGGCCGGGCCGCTCGTCGC
>CM002485.1:4632809-4667039 GCA_000325765.3 Leersia perrieri
TTGGGGCCGTGCGGCATTGCCGGCGACCCCTCGGGCGGCGGCGAGGCGGAGGAAGGAGGTGGAAGCCGAGTGGCGGCGCAGAGTCGCCCTCCATGTCGCCCGTGGGGAGAGCGACACGGGGGGTTCCATGATAATGTCAGGGAATACGACGATAAGTAGAAAGCCCTCTTTTTGGTTGGAACCTCTCAATTTTCCCAAAAATTGATTCATCAACCTGCAGCTTAAGCACAGCAGATGAGCAGAATACAGTTGTTGATACTGAAACTGTTTTCTTTTTCGTTCCATGGCGTGCCCAGGCATATGTATCGATCGATCAGGCAATCGGTAGCCCAGCCCGCTTTTGCATTTGCCTTTTCCCCATTTTTACTTTTCCATCATAGATCTTAATGCCATCCTATGGTCACCGACAGATGGAATAGTATTGCCCCATGCACCTCCCATTCAGCAAACGAACCTTGTCCAATCCAAAAACTCGCGTTGTTGTCTAGGCAGTCCCTTTAGGAAGACCTCATGAGGGGCAACATAAACTAAAAATCTAGGACAGAACTCGTTGAGAATAAGCCAAACCTTCATCTTTTTTGGAGGGAGACTAAGGCGTGTTACTTTCTCAAATAATGCTCATATAACTTCCGTGTCACCAAGACAAATTTCCTACAATAGATCAAAGCTTGTCAATCAAATTGCATTATTCTTCAAGATAAAAACTACAGATAAACAGTTTACAAATGCTTGATTACTTGGTCTAGGTAAACACTCCAAAGGTCTGTTCTTTTGGGGGACTCTCGTAAGATCAGTTCAAATCTGGATCTCCCTTCCTCAGGCACTCCACGCTTGAACTCCAGGATAGCAGTTTGCGATAGGAACTTTATACGCTTGCTCTGAGGAATACTTAGAAGTGCACACTTCACTATGGATTTGATATACTCCAAATCCTTGCTTTGCTTGAGGGCCAATTGAATACAGCGCAACCAAATCTACAGTTATATCACGCAGGTCATATATTATGCTCAAAATGAAAAATTAGGAAAGCGACAGTGTGATGTACTAACATTGCAAGAAGTTTTGAATCTTTTCGTCATTCTATCAAGAAGTTCATCAGCTAGTGTGTATTGCCTTGTCCTCTCATACATTGCAAGAAAACCAGGTGCACTAGATATATGCTGGACCGAACGCATTGTGCTAGAGATGGTTCAAATTTAACTTGTGTTCTCTGCAATCAGGGAATGAGAGAGGACTTAATTCACTTGTTCTTTGGTTGTTCTTTCAGTAAGCAGTGTTGGCATTTTCTCTCGATAGATTGGGATACCTCTCTTGGTTTTTCTAATATGCTTCAACTTACTAGAGCTAGTTATTTATCATCTCACTTTATGAAGAAGGTCTTATATGCTGCTTGGAATATCTGGAAGCAAAGAAATGATTTAATTTTTAAAAATATTGCTCCATCTGTTTCTAGTTGGAGATCTCATTTAAAATCAGATCTTCTTTTACTTCTTCATAGGCTTAGACCTGTAGAAAAGGACTCTTTACAAGCTTGGCTTGAGCTTGTCTTTTTGTAACTTGTACCATTTATTTGAATAAATAAATATAAACTGCGGGGGACTCCCCCTCAGTGCTTTCTTCAAAAAAAAAAGATACATACCTGGTAACTTTGGAAATACACAAAAGGATTCAGCTGTGTCTTCACACAAAGCTTATAAAGAAAACATTGTATGAAAATTGCTGCAAACACTGCTTACAGCTTATCAATGACAAAAGGAAAAAAAAATGGGCTTAATATTTTAGAGCGACGTGATTATAAACTATGCCTTAGCACATTACTTTTCTCATGGTACAAAATCTTTGAACAAAATCTAGTTACCCAAAAAAAAGAGGAAAGAAAATACCTTGTTCCGGGGCACAAATCATTGATCTTTTCAAATCGTGAGGAATGAATTCCTCTGAAAAACAATGATGTTAAATATAAATTGTTAGGCACGATCAATTCCAAGACAAATGCGCCTATTAAAATACAGTAACTAAACAACCAAAACTTTCCAATGATCAGGCCTGCTTAGATGTTCATTTATTGGTTGGGACGTTGTTTCCATAAGATACACAGCTCCCCACATCCAGAAAGGCAATTGTCAACAGGCAGCATTAATTCTTGATATTAAGGTGTGTTTGGAGAAACACATAATTCCCATATGAATTTCAGCAATAAGGAATATACTAGGCATAAATGGGAATTTCAACAATTTCCCGTATATAAAACAAATATGTTCATGAGCTATAGCACTTACGAATCATCAAATAATCTTCTTGGCTGGTAAGAATTTTTCACACATTGATGTGCGAAGTGATAGATCAAGTCTGACAGACCCTTCTGATGAGCGGCTTACGTCGAGAACCTTACACCTCACAAACTGTCCTTCATGAAATCCAGATATGGGTTCTGGCTCCCATGAATCAACAATTTCAGTATAATGAACCCTTCCATGAAGATGAGGTCCAATCTTACAAGGCCACCAACACCAGGTAGAATCTTTTGAATACGTCCACCAATGATATCTCCTTGTTTTATATGTTCAACAGTAGCAGAGAAAAGTTTTTTTTGTTTCATCTAAATTCTCTGTCATACTCTGGCTATCAAGTGCTTTCAGTCTCAACAACCTTTTATCCCTGTTCACACCAATAATAGCATCCTCCTTCAAAGCTTGATCATGCGACAGATATACAGACAAGTACCCTGCCACTGCCACCATCCAGAATCAGTGAAGAATATGTTTGAGCAAAAAAGGTGTACACTGTCCTGGAAACTCAAGAAATTAGATAGTAGTAATGTTTACTTCAGAAAATCAGATTGCTGAAGATTGAATAAAGTAACGGTAACACAGAATATAGTTCGTCCTCAGGTAATTTGATAAACGTCATTACTGTATGGCCAGCTAGAAAGAAATCAAAGAACATGTTCTGCACACACACACAAGCAACTTCTGAAACAAAAAAGAAAGGCCCGAATTCATTCTGTTCATATCACTTTCAATCATCTTTGGTGTACAATAATAACTGGCGATTCTACATACAGTTTGTATAATCCGAAAATTTCGAATACACATGTGTTGCAATACAAACATATGGATTTGGCTATGCTTCTGGAAAATGTGTCAGGCAATTGAGCTAAAGTGAACAACAGTTTAAGCTTCTGGAAAATAAAGAGATAAAGAGAAGAGGACACTATCCAAGAATGCGCTCAACATGCTGCGCCACTTGTTTTGCAAGGCTATCAGCTGCTTCCTCTGTAGATGCCTCTGCGTATACACGTACCACATCCTCCGTGCCAGATGGCCGCACGAAACATCGCCCATGAGAGTAATTTGCTGCAGTGTAATTAACAGTTTAGTACCACTTCAACTTATGACCAGGAAATCAGATCTAGGTAAGAAATATAATATACACAGATATTACTTACCTATCTCCCCATCTATCAATTCTTGCAGCCCAGAAGGCTCACAAACTCTTCTTTCTGCATCTGTTGTAATAATAGCAGTTCGATCTTGAACTTTAACCTGAAATCATAATTATATTATAGAAGCACAATATGACAATGTTCATTCGCTGTATTTAGAAAAAAAGAGGCTCATGATATCAGGTTCTTCTGGCCAAAATACCTTCAATTGTCTACTGGGCAGATCAGTGTACAGGTCACACCAATTCTGGAACGACCATCCCTTGTATTGCAAAACAGCCTCGACCAAGAGCATTCCACTAAGCGCATCTCCAATTGCTTGATTAATTAACTGACTTGTGGCCAACAGTCTCATAGCAGCTTGGTGTTGTGAAGACCCTAATGTGAATGTAAAAGGAGAGGGGAACATCATGAGTTCATGACAACCATAAACAAATAGATCCAGCAGCACAGAAGAGACAGGAAATATTGGACATGAAGAGTTCACCTACAGCCTTTGAAGACAACTCACTAGTCAAAGACTCCAGTTGAGAAACAAAATGATCTGAGAACAATACTGTCCCATGTCCGTTAGCTTCAAAGTAGATACCGATATCATATTCTAGGGCTTTCTTGTGAAGGTATTTCACTCCTGTTGGAGTGAATGCAACTTCGAGCCCAAGGTTCTTGAGAAAATCTGTTGATGCGCCATTTGCATAAGCTGTTTGAATTACACCAAAACGTGTAGGAAGTACTCCATTTCCTGGATTGTCTTTTCCATTGATAATATCTAATTGCTCTCTGATAAATAGCACAAATAGTGATAATATCTTGTCGCCATCAACGAGATCAATCCTAGTGTCACTAGAGGATGCAATCCGGAAATAAACGAGCCGGTCAGCGTCACCATCAAAACTTGCACACCTGAAAGTTAGATCAGAATGTCCATGTAAGATCAGTAACAAGTAGAAATTTAAGCAACAATTAATTGACTCACCTGAAAGCAGAGTCTGCAGGGCCAAAGCCAAGAGGAACAACTTTCTCCTTCTGAACAAAGTCTGCACCACATTTCTCATTAAGTATCCCTTCTCCCCTTCCTGAATTCCTCACATGAATATCTAATCGAGAAATTTTTTGCTTTATTTCTTCAAGCTTCAACCCACCAATTCCATTTGCTCCATCCACAATTAGTCTATTGTTCATGAAATCAGCCCCTTCAACTTTTGGGACTAAATCCAATATACACCTATTACAATATAGTTAAGTTATGCCCACAAATAAATGCCGCATGGTTATTTTTAGAGTAGGCGGAGAAGTTAATTCAGATTAACCTGAATGAATCAATAACTTGTGAAAAATAATCCGCCTCGGAAGACTTCAGTCCTCTGTTTTTACATCGAACCATCCAATGCAGCTGTGGAGTGGTGAGAATCCCCATGTCAACTGCAACTGCGCCTATTACCGCATTTACCCCCTTTATGGATGAGTTTCAGACAGCTAATGAGATTGACTCAGAACATGAAAAAAATATAGTGAATACAGAATAAATGATGCAAATCAATGTCATACCTTCATTGCCGCATCAAGGAGGTACTCTCCAGTTGGCCTCGTGTCTCTTGCCAGCAGCACTTGTGCCGAGTGACTTCCATCAAGTGTAATCTCCTCTTCTTTTGCAAACTTAAGCACTATCTATAATTTGGTAAACACAAAAGAGAAATGAGGGTAAGAGAGTATAGGCAGAAACGATTCAATTCAGTGATATGAGGCACTGAAGTTTTGTTTTCCATCAGTATCAGGAATATTTCCAACAAGGTCAGTGTTCATGGATCTATAGGAAAAACTACTAAGGCCAGGCTCATGGTAAGCTGAGATCGAGGCTACCTGGAGGAGGGAATCGGGGGTGGGGGCATTGGCGAGGGCGTCGGCGAATGGCTCCCAAACCTGGGACAGCATGCCGCCATCGGCATCCACGATCTTGACGCCGTTGTCGCGGACGGGGTTGTGCGAAGCCGTGATGACCACCCCGACGGCGGCGCCGCCCAGCTTCAGCGACCGCAGCGCCGCCACCGTGCCGGCGCGGCACACCGCGGGGCCCATCGTGGCCCCCTCCGCGCGGAACCCCGCCGTCCCGTAGGAGAACCTCGCGCCGCCGGGGGACAGCGGGAAGAGGGAGGCTGCCTCGAGCAGCGCTGCCCGCTGCTGCTTCTTCTGCTCGGCCATGGCGGCCAGTACGCGGGCTACTAGCGCCGGGGATCTAGCTCTGCTCTGCTCTGTTGCGGTGGCCGTGGCACAGATCGCCTGATCTCTGATGAGGAAAACGCCGCAGCACGACGAGTCGACCACGAAACAGAGGGCTTGGGCTAGACGGTTTCAGGGCCGAATGGTTTGCTTTTCTTGCGTGGGGTCGGAAGCCCATGGGCCAGGGTGAATTTTCACTATAGAATGCCTATTTTCGCCTCCATGGGCCACCGTTGCGTATTGCCTCAGGCCTCATCGACCTCATCACGGGTTCGGCTAATCTGTGAACAAGCGCGCCTCTGCCGGCACCACGAATGGATCAGACCCACCAGGCCCATGACCACCTTCGGCGAGCTTTCCCAGCGACAGACCCCTCCCTAGGTCAGCTTTGCGCCCTTCCTTCTGGCCCCTGTCTCCCCCACCTCCGGCGGCCAGCGGCGCTGCTGCCGCCGTCTCGCCGCACCGCCCCTATCCCGCCCAACCTAACTGCCTCACTGTTGGCCGAGTAAGGATCTTAGTCCGAAAATCAAATTGAGTGTTCACTGGTATTAGATGTCCAGGGGTGGAGAGGTCAAAGAGGGTCTCGACCTTCCCAGATTTATAGATATTATGTTGAAGTCCCTGAGCTCTAACCATAGGCTGCGTTCGTTTATAGGAGTTTAACTCGGAATAGTATATGCACGCAAAACAAAAAACATCATTAGCGTATAATTAATTAAGTATTAGCTATTTTAAACTTTAAAAATGGATTAATTTGATTTTTTTTAAACAACTTTCATGTTGAAATTTTTTCAGAAAAAGCACACCATTTAGCAGTTTGAAAAGCGTGCCATGAATAAAAGTATTGTACCCAATTTCCTTTACACACATTCCAACGCACCCATAGAGTAGAAAAAATACAAAACAGACCCTATTTTAATACATTATTATATATTGGTCCTCCCCAAGAATATAACGAAGCTCCGCCAGTGTAGATATCACGTAGCACTAGCGCAACTCGAACCGAGGAGGGACAGACGAAACGGATGCCAAAAATAACTTTAATTTTTATATAATGCTTCTTCTGTTTCATGATGTCAGACATTTTGAATTTTACTCGTAAAGTTTAACTATTTGTCTTATTTAAAAAATTATGAAAGTTTCAATTATTTTATTTGCGACTTCATTTATTTTGTTCTTAAATATGACTTATCATTTTTATATTTATACTTAAATTTTTAAATAAAATAAATGCTCAAACATTGTAAAAATAAAACTTAAACATGATAAAACAGAGGGTATAAATACATCCGACTATAAAACTTAACGAACAATTGATATATTTAACACATAATGTACTAAAATCTATATATGCGTACATATATATATTTAAAACACCAATAAAAATAAGTACAGTACGACAAACTACTCCGAGGTAAACGCTATTTGGAGTATAACTAAACAAAAACTGCTCTTACACACAGCCTGTGTAAACCCCCACGATATTACCACACCGCCCCACCCTGCCCACCTCCTCGCAGACCCCCGTCTTGGGATCATAAACCCTCATCGCCCCCTCCTTCCCTCTCGCCAACACCACGATCCTCCCGTCCTCAAGCACCATCAATGGCTGCCCCACCAACTCCTTGTAGACGGCCTCGATCGCTGCCTTCACCTGCTCCTTCGTCGGTAACACCATCGCTGTCCTCCCTCTCTTCGGCAACCCTCCTCTCCGTCCCGGCTTCATTGGCTCCGACGGCCCACACGCCGGCTTGTCCCACCCGCGTAGTATCGTCGTCAGCGGCAGCGCGTGCGTCTTTGTCCATGCCCGCAAGGTGTTCGACGAATTGACCAGCGTGTAGAGTTCGATGGTTTTGGATGCGTAGTTGTGGTGCACGACGACGAGGCGGCCGGCGAGCGATGCGAGGGCAAGGTCGCGACGCACGTTGTATGGGTGGTTGCCGTTAGATTCGGTGAGGGGCCCGGTTATCAGATTGGGATTCCATTGCTCCGTGGCGAGGTCGAACGCCGCGACGCTGTCGCTGCCGACAACGCGGCCGTGGATGTCAGTGACGCGGTCGGACGTGGCATCGGCGAGGAAGTACACGACGCCGTCTACCGTGGCACTGCCACGTGGGATCTTGTGCTCCACCCTCATCGGCGGCGCGCCCGTGCGCCTCCACCACTCGCCGCTGCCGCCGGTGACGGTGAGCACCTCGCTCGAGTAGCTGTTTTGGTTGAAGTCGTACACGTGGAGAAGCTTGTGCACGCTGGTGGATGGCACGTGTCCCAGCGTGTAGCCGGAGTAGACGTTGCTCGCCACAGGTGACACCGTGGTGGGGCCCGGGGTGAGGTCGGTGAATTGTCCGGTGGCGGCGTCGGCGAGGCGGAGCACGCCGTTGATGGCGCTCACGACGCAGAGCATTTCGCCGCCGGCGCACGCGTGGAGCCCCGGCTTGCTCATCAGGCCGTCCATTCGCCGCACGGTCTCGCCGGTGCGCGGGTCCATGAGCGCCACGTCGGTGCACTCCTCTTCGTGCCGGTACACCGTCACGAGCAGCAGAGCGGCGCGGCGAGAGCGTGGCGCGTTCGCGGTGAGGCAGCGCTCGTTTTCGGCCATCATGTCGCGCCACGCGTCGCAGAGACGCCGGACGGCATCCTCGACAAGAGGAGCTGCCATCTCCATCGCGCGATTTCTCGCCGGCGACGGCGACAGAGTTGGCTTGCGATTTTAGTTAGTTGGTTGAGGCGCACGAGTTCTCGTTCGTACGTATTACGAACGTACAAAGGCACGAGATGTGGTGTATGGGATTTATACCCCACGGGATATGACTGTTAGTCCGAATCGGAAAATGTTACGGACACGGAACACGATTCAGTATTCCAAACAGACGGGGTGAGTATTCCATTAACGTTAATCGGAATCAACTGGTCGAAACATACAGATGGGCCGAAATCGTCAGTTCCAACCAGGCCCAACCAGTATGGGCCTACACTAAAAGAGTAGTCTCACTCACTTCTCCGGCTCGCCGCCGCCGCCGTCGTCTCCGATTCTCCGGCGTCCATCGGCTAGCCTCGCCGGCCGCCGGTGCACCAGGTAAACACACGCACCCGCATTCCGTCGTCATCCCGACCCGATTTTGGCCCGCCGTCAACTTTGTGGCATCTGATTTTGCTGCAGCCATGGCGTCGTCGTCGAAGCTGCTCTCCGGCGCCTCCGACCTTGGGGAACTGCCGCGGGACGCGTTGTTCGAGGTCCTGGTACGGCTCCCGGCGAAGTATCTGTGCCGCCTCCGCGCCGTCTGCCGCTCGTGGCAAACCCTAACCTCCGACCCGCTCTTCGCCGCCGCGCACAAGGGCCGCCACCACAGGGACCCGCTCCTCGTCGTCGACTACCGTGATCGCGACAGCTATGCCGTCGGCGTCGAGATTGTGGATTTGTCCGGTATTGTCCTTCGGCGGATTCCAATCAGAGGGATTAACATTGTTGACAATGATGAGTCTGAGTTCATGGATATTCTTCATGATGTTATTGTCCTGCGCACTCGCCTCGATGTCATCTGCTTCACCCGAAGAATGTACCCCTTGTGTCTCTGGGTGCTTAACCCAGACACAGGAATTACCATCGCATTGCCCTATAGACAGATGAAATTGCGGCCGAGAGAGGAGAGATGAACATTGGATCAGAAGTTGACTCTTATGCCTTTGGGAAACTATCTTCTGTGGGAGTGTACAAGGCGCTCTGCATAATCAGATTTTACCAACCTGATAGGCAGCTCTGTGAGGTTATCACTGTTGACAGCAACAGCCAAGGCATGTGGAGGAAAACGCATGATCCTCCGGCACGCATCTGTTCCAGTAAAGAGATGCTTGGTCATCGATGCGGTGGTGTATTTCATGATAGATTTTTACATGAGTTATCTTGAAACAGGGGTGATCACTACTGAACCTGGCAGCATAGCTTCATTCAACCTTGAGAGAAGTGGATGACACTACGAGGTCCAGAATCGGTGCGCATGCATGTTGAGGACAATGACAGCTGTTACTCGGAACTGAACTTGCTGTTGACGTTAGCTGATTCAGGTGGTTGCTTAGTTATAGTTCACAATGTTCAACTTACCGGTATGCATTTCTGGTTTCTGACAGATCCTGAGACAGGTGTCTGGGTTAAAAAGTTTAGCTTACCTCCTCAGTTTGCTATACTTACTGCACGGCCTTTGCTGGTATTAGATGATTGCCAGAGTCTATATTAGGATTGGACAAGAAGGATTTATAAGTCAAGATCCAAGAACTGGCGCTCGTGCTACTGTGTTTGAGGCTAGCCGTTCATGTCACAAACACTTTGGTCTTTACACAGGAAATCTGTTGACTTCATAGAGTCCTTGATACTTATAAGGTGAGTACCACTGTATTGTACTTGCTGCTGTTTGCTCAATCTTGCATATGCTGGAGAATTAGTCAAACTCTTGTATGATGGATGCATGAATCCAAAATTACTTGCATACTTTCAGATTATATCATATTTATATGCTATCCTGCTATGTTCTTTTAAATTTTCTATGTTCATGTTAATTTCATGTTTAAGTGGCTGTTGTGTTAAGAAGTTTAGTTTGTGAGTAGTATTGTCTTCTGTGTCTTTTTTATACATGGTGATCTAATATATATTTTAAAGCAGAAGATGCCAGTATCTATGCATATAGTAATAGTAGTGTGCTCCAGAGATTTTATCTTTCTAAGGAATAAACATTAAACAATGAAACTAGATTTGGCCACAGACCAGCACTCTGTCATTGGGTTCATGCTGTCTGACATGCAAAAACCTTGTTCGTAATATTTTTACATACAGAAGAAACAGCAGTTGATTTATGAAAAAGAATGGCACCTCTAATGAATGTGTTAGATATGAGAAACAATATTTTGCTCTAGAATAGTTTTTCTTATGATAAGAGTTGAAGAGTATAATGCAGTATGTGTGAACTGCAGTATTGTTTTAACATGTACCATCAATGGTAAGATAATTCTGTTCATCTTTGTGACTGCTTGTTCACTCATTTTCCCTAGTAGATCACTTGAGGTTGATGATGGGGGCAACAAATTCCTGATGAATAGGATGCTTCTTGGCCATTGCATTTTTTAGTTGTTAAGAATCAATCGCATTTGAAAAAAGTGATGGCATTCCTGGCAAGGGGATAATGATGGACTCTTTTTTTGTGTCTTTGTTGCATCTTCACCAAGATTGTATGAAGGAAGATTAGAAATTAGAATTCATCTCTGAAAACTGAGGCTTGCGTACTGATTATTGGTCGTTTGCATTATTCAGTATGACAGTAGTTGTGTTTTAATGACAGATCACTCTTCTGATGATTGAAGCCGGTTCTTAAGACCTTTCTCATTTATGACTTGGATTTATGTGGGCTGCTTTTTGGAACATATAATCGCTGAATGAACTTTTTTTTTTCTTGCTTGGGGCTTCCTGTTGTTCTCAATGGCAGAAATTTTGCTGCCTAGTCATATTAGCAGGCAAAGAGGTTCTGTAAAGGCCACTTTATCAGGGGCTCTACCAGGCAAAGAAGGGTTGGTAAGACATTGCGACGTGATTTTTCACGCATGTTATACGAACAGAAAGATCTATATCTGACTAAAAGAGGGAGCTCTGGCAAAGTTGGTTAAGCCAGGCACAAGTCCCGTAGTCTGTTTCTGTCATTGTATTCTAAATTTCGTTGATACTTATAAGCCAATAGCGAAACAATGGGATTGTTTGCTGCTGTAGCATACCATTAGTCTTTCAGGTTCAGCTCTGTAAAAGCAAGTTCCAGGAGAACATTATTGTCGTCAATTAAGTAGCTCCACATTCCGGCTCCAGCTCGATTGTGAGACAGTTTATTTGTGCAAATACCTGGACATCAAGTTGGGTACAAGGCACCATACGGATTCCTTTGGAACATAGGATTTAAAAAAACACAGAAACAGGAAAAAAAACAAATAAAATGTCATGGCTATCAGAATCCCTTAGAAAATGAAAACACAAGAATTTAGTAAAAGAGGCCCATAGGAAATGGAAACACAAGAATTTAGTAAAAGAGGTGATTGGCTACTCCATAGGAAAACCATAGGAATTAAAACGAATCACTTAATTAAAATAGATAAAAAAGGAGAGATGAAGATACATTTTTGTCTTAGACTTCTCAAAGGAAATTTAAAACATGAGGTTTGATCAAATGGTTGGTTGGAACCCTCCAAAAGTGAAGGAATGGATGAAATCATATAGGATTTTTGGATTCATTCCTATCATCCAAAGAGCTTCAAAGGAAAATTTTCCGAAGGATTTCAATGCTTGATTCAAAAGGAGCCCTGCATGGCCGCATGGGCATTAGATGAATGTGATAATCACAACAATCTGCTGCCCAGTAGGTGTCTGCAAACACGGCGACGAGTTGACTGCATTCTCTGAATTTCTAGCCCAGTGCAAGATGTGCCTTCAGATAGGGCATGATCAGTTTGAAAACCAATCATTCTGAAGGTTTTAGGGGCAACCTGCACTTGATTCCTGCTTTCCTGCAGCTGGGATTGAAGGCGCGTGTGTAAAAAAAAAAGTGATCTCATCAGTTGCAAGTTTTTAACCAGAGTATTCTGTAATGACCCAAGGGCCCAAGAGGCAAGAGCAAGACCAACAGCAAGACCAACACTACAGAATACTGGGAGCAAGAGCAAGAGATACTCCTATTTCGTTAAAGCAGACGTCGCAGGCAAGGCAACTCCCCCACGCGCGACCCGCCATTTCCTTGCCGCCGCCTTATTTTCCCGCGCGAATTAACGCGCCGATCCCCTCCTCTTATATCCGTCGCTCCCATCCCCTCCTCTTCTCTTCGATTCAATTCCGGCCTCCTCTCTTCCCAACCAAATTCCCCATCTCGAAACCCTAGAAATCCTGTGAGCGATGGCGGCGGCGAAATCGGCGGATGCGCTCTCTCCGGGCTTCAAATTCGACCCCAGCGACGGCGACCTCGTCGGCCGCTACCTCCTCGCGCGCATCCAGGGCAATCCCCTCCCTCTCGACGGCATCATCCTCGAAGCCGATCCCCTCAGCTCGCCGCCATGGAGGCTTCTCGCGGAACACGGCCGCGGCGACGAGGCGTTCTTCTTCGCCGATGCGCGAGCGAAGAATGGGAAGGGGAGGAGGCAGAAGCGCACCGTGGAGGGAGGCGGGTTCTGGCAGGGGCAGAGAATGTCCGTCGACGGCGGCGGCGGCGACGGCGGTCTCGA
Source organism: Leersia perrieri (assembly GCA_000325765.3). Taxonomy (NCBI): domain Eukaryota; kingdom Viridiplantae; phylum Streptophyta; class Magnoliopsida; order Poales; family Poaceae; genus Leersia; species Leersia perrieri. Next base: position 4,645,714 of record CM002485.1, read on the forward strand.
GATGAGGTGGCGCAAGTACGTCCTCAGCTTCTTCGCCGATGGGGAGAAGGGGAGCTCGGGTTGGGTGATGCACGAGTACGCCATCACCGCCCCCGCCGAGGTGGCCTCGTCGACGAAGCGGCTGTACCGCATCCGATTCAGCGGCCATGGGAGGAAGCGCAAGAGGGAGCCGGAGAACCAGAGCAGCAGCCACGACGACGGCGGCGACCGATCACGCCGGAAAACAGAGGATGCTCTGCTCCAAGACCTCGCGCCGGCGTCACCGCCCGTTCCTCCTCTTGCAGCTACCGATGACTCGATCTCTGACGGCGCCGATCAGGGCTTGGTGGACAATTACTCGCGGCTGTTTGATGCTTTTGGCGAAATTGATGTGGAGGAGCTGCAGAGTGCTCTGCGCGAATTCGCCGCACCCGACATGTTCGTCTCTCCGCCAGAAGCTGAAGCTGATGCCTGTGCTGGTGAAGAGATCGTGGATGAGAATGACCTGAGCTGCATCGACTTCGACTTTGATGTGGACGCAGCATTGGCGGCATGGAGCTAGAGATGATGGACTTGCAGTGACACTGTCAGTCTGCAGCAGGAGCCAATTCTGTAGATAGGTAGATAGAAAGCAGATAGGATGCTGAGATAGAGATGGATTAGCAACGATACAGTCGTCGTTTGTTGAAAGAGATTCTTCTGTACAGCAACAGCAGAAGCAGAGATATATGTAGGAGTTTTGTATTTATTGACCAAAGCAGAGATTTATAACTGTTGATAGGTTCAACTGAATGTGCTTAAGTTGCTCTAATTGTAATCTTTATTCATGGCAATAAAAGTAATTACTTTATTCATTTGTTTATGCCAGAAAGTGTACTTTGCATGTGTCAGTTTGATTGAATTCAGACTCAAGTCTGAATTCCTCTGAAATTCAGGCTTGAGTTGTTTGGTTCTTTTTCAGTAATATTTGCAAAACAATTCATTTCCAGCAGTAACATGCAGTAAAACAAACATTTCACCAAAGTAGAAAAAGACACCCAACAACACCAGTAGTGTAACTGTCAACTGCTGTAATGGCTGACTGAGCAGAGTTCTGTGTCTGAAGCCTGAAGCCTGAAGCCGATGCTGGTTTAAACTTGTAAACTGGAATGGCAAGTTGGCAACAGCTATTATTCCGTGTTTCAGGAAAGGAAAAACTTTCATAGGAGATAAACTTTAGGCAGGACAATGGTCGAATGATGATACATCCAAATTCTGTACAAGGAGAATGGCGGCATGGGGCTAGAGATGAATTTGCAGTGACACTGTCCTCTGTACAAGGAGACTCTTCAGTAGTAGAAGGATGTGTAGAGTGTAGCGTAGGAGCTTTGTCCTCGGATGGCGCTTGTATTTATTGAACAAACCAGAGATTATTAGTTGCTAATGACAGGTTCAGTTGAATTGAAAGTGCTTAGGTCGCACCAATTGTATATCTGGTTAGATTTAATAAAGGCAGTAATATTCTTACTACTACTTTATTTCTTTTCTTATTCCAGAAGTGTACCTCTGAATGAGATGAATTGAAGTTCAGACTGAGTCTGAAGTTCAGGAAAGTTCAGACGTCAGACTACAGTTTAGTTATTCTTATCCAAGGACTGTACATTCCGAGTTATTGCGAACACCTAAACTTTTAGTGAAAAAGCATCTTGTCAAGGTAACCTCCAAATTTGGCTAGCCTAGTTTAAGTTAAATGGAGTTTAGTGCAAGAAAGATCAAGCAGCATGCGTTGCATGAGATATATTAGAGTGTAGAGGAGTTCAGACTTCAGAAGGGTTCAGGCACAATCAGTCAACTAAGGAATAGACTTAATTAGAGTGCAGAGGAGTTCAGACTTCACAGATGCACGATAATATCCTCATTGAATTGAATATAACTCATCTGGTATGTATGAAATCCCACAGGAGTGATAAGGAATCGGTAATAGGCTGCAGTCTGCATTTTCAGTGTCAACCATGCACTGCATAAGCTAATATAGTACTAAAGCAGTGATCAATAGTTATTAATTATTTGAGCTGAGTTTTTTTAAGCTGCACTAATTGTAATCTTTACTCAAAGCAATAGAATATTTACTTGATTCATTTGTTTATACCAAAAAGGTGAGCAGCATGACAACGATTCAGTTCAGACTCTCCAAGTCTCAAACTTCAGAGGAGTTCATATCAAGAGTTCAGACTTTAGTTTGCTAAAATAATCAGTGGCACACATTCAATGCTAACTCTTTTTGGCTGCAACCTCTCAATTTTCCCAAAATTGATCCATCAACCTGCAGTTCAATCACATCAGATTAGCAGAATAGAGTTGTTGATACTGAAACTGTTTTTTTATTCGCTTATGTTTGATGTCTTCTTCATTTCAATTACACACGCACAAAAAATAAAATGTCCTGTTTGCATTGAATGATAAGTGAGTCTGACATGGTTTGTTTCTTCGAGAATGTGGCAACAGGTTGCAAAAAAAAACATTTTCAGCATCCTGCATATTCTAAATATAACATGATAAGTGAGTCGAGCACCTTGGCAGTCTTCTTGAATCAAATTACATGTAAGTCAAGTGGCCAATCAACAAACTAGCAGAGGGAATATAAGGTTGCAATTCCCCTAAACTATGTCAGATACCAGAATGTATGCTGACAAGCTACACCATGCATGCATTACCAGAATGTATGCTGACAGGGTAATTACTATATTCATTTGTTTATGCCAAAAAGTGTACTCTGCATGTGTCAGTTGGATTGAATTCAGACTCAACTCTGAATTCCTTGGAAATTCAGGCTTGAGTTGTTTGGTTCTTTTTCAGTAATTTTTGAGAAATAATTCATTTCCAGCAATTTCGCGCATTAATAGAACAAGCATTTCAACAAAGTAAAAAGGTCACTCAACATTTCAACAGCAGTAGTGTCAACGGCTGGAATTGCTGAGTTAGCAGAGCAGGGTTCTGTGTCTGAAGCCCGAAGAAAATAAGCTGCAGGCAAGACAATGGTCCAACGATCATACGTGCAAATTCTGTAATTGCCAACAGGGAAATGCAAGGCATTTGTTACTGCAATGTTATATTCAAAGAAATGTGATATAGCATCACTCTGCTGCAGCATTGTACATTTGTATTCGGCGTCTCTGCGTGATTGTGAGACAGCTGGTTGTTTGAAGGGGCATCAGTAAATCTTTTTTTTTAAAAAAATATAACCAGGAAACCAAATTGGTATACAAGGTACACACTACATGGATATCACATAATACATGTGTGATCATAAGAACAACACACCTATTCAGTGTCTGAAAATACTCTGACAAGATCTGGCAATGCTCTCTGAATTTTAAGCCCAGAGTAGGAGCTTGTAAATACTGAAAGACCTTATTAACCAGGTAAAGAAATAGATAACTTCCTTGCAAAAAATTAATAAATATCTGGTTTTGTGATCATCAAGTATTACAACGCACAAGAACAGAAGCACTCGAGCAGCTCTGAAAGTTTGAAACTACAATCTTGAGATAACTTATCTGAACTTGACATAGGAGTGGCAATCGGTTTGACAAATTGTATACCATTCCGAAACCACAACCTTGAGCTATCTTAATTGTTTCAATGCCCAGAAAATATGGCAGCTCCCATGAGGTGATTGCAAACTGTGCAATTTGCATGAAAGTGTATGTCCAATCAACCAAATTGACCATTTATGCTCCAGTTAAGCAGTATACAACAGTGAACAGGCAATGCTGACAAAAAGAGTTTTTCCCTAATCTTTTTTACTGTCCTCTCAATTAAACCAGTCAATTGCCTCAATGTCCCAGTGGCAGAAGTACAGAGCAATGCATATTGTTGGAATTTGATATAGTTCTTTCATTTACAAATCCCACGAGAATGATCAGGGATTATACCTCATTTCCCCCCAAAAAAATTCAGGAATTGACAATAGACTGAAAAGAGTTTTTTTCTTCAGTTTCACCATCCGCAATACGTATTATAGCTTGAGAAATATTACAAATGTCAGATAAATTTTTAAAGTTATTACAAATATTTCTGAACCTTTAAACTTGATTAGAAAGATATGATATTTCATCAAACTAAATTGCTTCAAACTCTTGTTGTCTAATAGAACTCATCATGAGTTCTTTTTGAATGTGACATGGATTGCACATTGTACTTGTATATGCTAACTAGTAATCCGTAAAAAATGGTACACATTCAACCAAGCTCTAACTCCCTTTCAGTGGAAAACTACCCCCTTCCTCTCTCTTATGATTGTCTTCACACATAACAATCAGTTTGAAAAGAATTGTTATTTTGCTTTTCCCAAGGGTACACGCAACTGTAGCATGTTTCAGTCCCTCAGATTTACTGACCATGGATAAAATCCTTCAGAAATTCAGGGATTGGCAACAGGCTGCAAAGGAGTTTTGTTTTTTCAGTGCCAACATCAGTTACATGTATGTAGGACTTGAGCAACAGTAAAATATAGTATTACCATTGCAATGCAATATGAAGTAAATATAAGTAAATAATAGTTACACAATCAGCAGCATCCTCCAAACTCAATAGACTTACAGGTATGTAGGACATGGAGGCGCCAGTGCTCGCTGATTTTGGTGTTGCAGAGGGCATGGATGAGGATGACCTGAGCTGCATCGACTTCGACTTTGATGTGGATGCAGTCATGCAGCACTAGCGGCATGGGGCTAGAGATGATGAATTTGCAATGACACTGTCCTCTGTTCAAGGGGACTCTTCAGTCTGGTCACATACTTCCATCTAATAAAGGCAGTAATATTCTTAATACTACTTGAATTCTTTTCTTATTCCAAAAGTGTAGCCTGAATGAGATGAATTGAAGTTCAAACTGAGTCTGAATTTCAAGAAAGTTCAGACGTCAGACTTGAGTTTAGTAAATTCTTGTCCATGGACTGTATGCCGAGTCATTGTGAACACATAAATTTTGAGTGAAGTAGCATCTCGTCATTTGTCAAGGTAGCCTCCAAATTTGGTTACCCTAGTTTAAGTAAAATGGAGTTTAGTGCAAGAAAGACCAAGCAGCATGCATGTCATGGGAGATATTTAGAGTGCAGAGAAGTTCAGACTTCAGAACGGTTCAGACACAATCAGTCAATTAAGCAATAGGCTTAATTAGAGTGCAGAGGAGTTCAGACTTCACAGGTGCACGATAATGTCCTGATTGAATTGAAACATGTTCCAAATAAAATTCAAACAAAATTTCTGAGACAATATATTTAATCAAATTTTGCAGAAAAGGAAGCACTCCCATCCCAGCCCTAGCGCCGTGCCTTCCCGCCTTCTTCTCATTTTCCCGCGCGCACCACAGGCTATGCCACCGACTTACTCCAGTTCAAATCCCACCCCCCACCCCACCCGATTCGATTCAGTATTCGCTGGTTTCTGCTCCCCTCGCCTCCTCTTTCCCCCAACCAAATCCTCCCCCAAAACCCTAGAAACAGCAATGGCGGCGTCACCATCGTCGGCGGCGGATGCGCTCCCTCCGGGTCTCAAATTCAACCCTAGCGACGGCGATCTCATGGGCCGCTACCTCCTCGCGCGCATCCAGGGCAAGCCCCTCCCTCTCGACGGCGTCACCCTCGAAGCCGATCCCCTCAGCTCGCCGCCATGGAGGCTGCTCGCGGAGCACGGCCGCGGCGACGAGGCGTTCTTCTTCGCCGATGTGCGGGCGAAGAATGGGAAAGGGAGCAGGCAGAGACGTACGGTCGAGGGAGGCGGATACTGGCAGGGGCAGAGGATGGCCGTCGATGGTGAGAGGCTTCTCGTCCCCGATGGCGGCGCTCTCGAGATCAGGTGGCGCAAGTATGTGCTTAGCTTCTTTGCTGATGGGGAGAAGGGGAGCTCGGGATGGGTGATGCACGAGTACGCCATCACCTCCCCCGCCGATCTCGCCTCGTCGGCGACGCGGCTGTACCGCATCCGATTCAGCGGCCACGGCAAGAAGCGGAAGAGGGAGCCGGAGAACCAGAGCAGCAGCCACGACGACGGCGGCGGTCGAGCTCGCCGGAAAACAGAGGATGCTCTGCTCCAAGAGCTCGCACCGGCGTCACCGCATGTTCCTCCTCTTGCTGCTGCCGATGACTCGATCTCTGACGGCGCCGATCAGGGCTTGGTGGACAATTACTCGCGGTTGTTTGATGCTTTTGGTGAAATTGATGTGGAGGAGCTGCAGACTGCTCTGCGCGAGTTCGCCGCGCCCGACATGTTCGTCTCTCCACCAGAAGCTGAAGCCAATGCCGTGACGTCGTCGGCAGAAATGGAGGCGCCAGAGGTCGCTGGTTTTGGTGTTGCAGAGATCGTGGATGAGGATGATCTGAGCTGCATCGACTTCAACTTCGATGTGGATGCAGCACACGTGGCATGGGCCTAAGATGATGAGTTTGCAGTTTTGACAGTGTCCTCTGTACAAGGAGACTCTTCAGTAGTACTCCTAGATAGGTGTAGAGAGTAGAGTTACAGCATAGGAGTTTTGTCCTCAAATGGCGCTTGTATTTATTGAACAAAGCAGAGATTGTTACTGGTTGTTAATGATAGGTTCAATTGAATTGAATGTGCTTATGTTGCACCAATTGTATATCTGGTTACATCTAATAAAATGAGTAATTCTTACTACTACTTGATTTATTTTCTTATTCCATGGAGTGTATCCTGAATGAGATGAATTGAAGTTCATGAAGTTTAGACTGAGTCTGAATTTCAGGAAAGTTCAGACGTCAGACCTGAGTTTAGTTAATTCTTGTTCGTGGACTGTACAAGCTGAGTTATTGTGAACACCTAAATTATGAGTAAAATAGCTTCTCGTCAAGTTAGCCTACAAATTTGGTTAGCCTAGTTTAAGTTAAATGGAGTTAAGTGCAAGAAAGACCAAGCAGCATGCATGTCATGAGAGATATTTAGAGTGCAGAGGAGTTCAGACTTCAGAAGGGTTCAGTCACAATCAGTCAATTAAGCAGTATCACAGGTGCACGATAATATCCTGATTGAATTGAATATAACTCATCTGTTATGTATAAAATCCTACAGGAGCGATAAGGAATCGACAATAGGCTGCAATCTGCATTTTCAGTGACAACCATGAGCTATACATATAACCCTTGCATAAGCTAATACAATACTAAAGCAGTGATCAATAGTTATTAATTGTTTGAGCTGAATGTGTTTTACTCAAGTTGCACTAATTGTAATCTTTACTTGGTTCATTGTTTTATACCAAAAAAAGTAAGCAGCATGACAAGGATTCAGTTCAGACTCTCCAAGTCTCAAACTTCAGAGGAGTTCATATCAAGAGTTCAGACTTTAGTTTGCTGAATAATCAGTGACATACATTCAGTGCTAACTCTTTTTGGTTGGAACCTCTCAATTTCCCCAAAAATTGATTCATCAACCTGCAGTTCAAGCACAGCAGATGAGCAGAATACAGTTGTTGGTACTGAAACTGTTTTTTTATTATTATGTTTGATGTCTTCTCAATTTCAATTACACGCGCACAAAAATAAAATGTCCTGTTTGAATTGAATGATAAGTGAGTCTGACATGGTTTGTTCCTTGGAGAACGTGGCAACAGGTTGGGAAAAAAAACATTTTCAGCATCCTGCAAATTCTAAATATAAAACGACAAGTGAGTCTAGCACCCTGGCAGTCTTCTTGAATCAAATTACATGCAAGTCAAGTGACCAATCAACAAACTAGCACAGGGAAAATAAGGTTGCAATTCCCCTAAACTATGTCAGATACCAGAATGTATGCTGACAGGGTACACCATGCATGCATTACATTTATAAATGCATTAGCAACGATACTGTCATCGTTTGTAGAAAGAGATTCTTCTGTACAGCAACAGCAGAAGCAGAGATATATGTAGGAGTTTTGTATTCATTGACCAAAGCATAGATTATTAACTTTTGATAGGTTCAATTGAATGTGCTTAAGTTGCTCCAATTGTAACCTTTATTTTTTTTTTGGCTGGGCCGGCCTGAATTTTATTAAGATTGGGGGAAGGTAGTTACAGTTTACAAATCGACCTTAAACAGTCGAGAGCAGGAAAAAAGAAAAGGGACCTACTCCATCCCTACATCATCACACATTCAGACTACTCGCCTTAATCTGGTTCGAGGAGGATTCCCACTTCTTTCCAGACATCAATTTCTTCTTTTATACCCCAGAAAACTTGCGTGACTGAGGTTGCATTCCTATTGAACACTCGGTTGTTTCTCTCTTTCCAAATCTGTCAAGAAGTCAGCATGACAATAGCATCAAAGTTCTTCCTGTAGCTTGTCCGAAAACCCTGTCTTGCCATCCACCACCAGTCTGCAAGAGTTAGCACTTGCTCTGCCGGCAGGGGGAAATGCACATTTATCCAGTTCCTCATCTGGCGCCAGACTTCATTAGTGAAAACACATCGCAGGAACAGATGATCACAGGTTTCATCCACAGATTGGCAAAGAGAACACTTGGGTTCATTTGGCCAGCCCCTGATCTGAAGATTGCCAGCAGTTAAGCACCTACCCCTTTCAGCTAGCCACATGAAAAAATTGATTCTAGAAGGGGTCTTTGATTCCCAAATCAGCTCTTTGGTGATTGACAGAGTTCTTCCCATGAAGAGAGCAGAGTAAGCTGAGAATGCAGAATAATGGCCATGACTAGTCACTAGTCACCAACCAAACAGCAGTATCCTTCATATTTTCTGAAAAAGTCACCTCTTGCACATCATCCCACAGATTCAGGTATTCCTCCATTGCTTGTGCAGAGAGACTGCCTTGGATGTGTTTGATCCATCTTCTGTCAGTAAGGGCCTGCCGAATAGTTAAGTGTGTTCTTCCCAGGTAAGAAGCCAGGTTTGGGTAAGAATTGACAATTGGCCCATTATTGTAACCTTTATTCATGGCAATAAAAGTAATTGCTTTATGTTTATGCCAAAAAAGTGTACTCTGCATGTGTCAGTTGGATTGAATTCAGACTCAAGTCTGAATTCCTCGGAAATTCAGGCTTGAGTTGTTTGGTTATTTTTCAGTAATTTTAGCAAAACAATTCATTTCCAGAAGTTTCACGCATTAATACAACAAGCATTTCAACAAAGTAAAAAGGTCACTCAACATTTCTACCGCAGTAGTCTCAATGGCTGGAATTGCTGAGTGAGCAGGGCAGGGTTCTGTGTCTGAAGCCTGAAGAAAATATGCTGCAGGCAAGACAATGGTCCAACGATCATACGTGCAAATTCTGTGATTGCCAACAGGAGAATGCAAGGCATTTGTTACTGCAATGTTATATTCAAAGAAATGTGATCTAGCATCAGTCTGCTGCAGCATTGTATATTTGTTTTCGGCGTCTCTGCATGATTGTGAGACAGCTGGTTGTTTGAAGGGGCATCAGGAAATCTTTTTTTTTTAAAAAAAAATATAACCAGGAAACCAAGTTGGATACAAGGTACACACTACATGGATATCACATACTACATGTGTGATCATAAGAACAACACACCTATTCAGTGTCTGAAAATACTCTAACAAGATCTGACAATGCTCTCTGAATTTTAAGCCGAGAGTAGGAGCTTGTAAATACTGAAAGACCTTCTTAACCAGGTAAAGATAAGATATCTTCCTTGCAAAAAAATAATAGATATCTGGTCTTGTGATCATCAAGTATTACAACGCACAAGAACAGAAGCACTTGAGCAGCTCTGAAAGTCTGAAACTACAATCTTGAGCAGTTGAGCTAACTTATCTGAACTTGACATAGGAGTGGCAATCGGTTTGACAAATTGCATACCATTCAGAAACCACAACATTGAGCTATCTTAATTGTTTCAATGCCCAGAAAATATGGCAGCTCCCATGAAGTGATTGCAAACTCTGCTTCAATTTGCATGAAAGCGTATGTCCAATGAACCAGATTGACCCTTTATGCTCCAGTTAAGTAGTATACAACAGAGAGCAGGCATTGCTGAAACTCAGTTTTTCCCTCATCTTTTTTACTGTCCTCTCAATTAAACCAGTCAATTGCCTCAATGTCCCAGTGGCAGAAGAACATAGCAATGCATATTGTTTGAATTTGATATAGTTCTGTCATTTACAATTACCACGAGAATGATCAGGGACTGTGCCTCATTTCCCCAAAAAAAAAAATCAGGATTTGACAATAGACTGAAAAGAGTTTTTTTTTTCTTCAGTTTCACCATCCCAAATATGTATTATAGCTTGACTAATATTCAAAATGTCAGCTAAATTTTTAAATTTATTATAAATATTTCTGAACCTTTAAATTTGATTAGAAAGATATAATATTTCGTCAAACTAAATTGCTTCAAACTCTTGTTGTCTAATAGAACTCATCTTTAGTTCTTTTTGAATGTGACATGATTTGCACATTGTACTTGTATATGCTAACTAGTAATCCTTAAAAAACAGTACACATTCAAGCAAGCTCTAACTCCCTTTTAGTGGAAAACTTACCCCCCCCCCCCTTCCCTCTCTTATGCTTGTCTTCTCACATAAACAATCGGCCTGAAAAGAATTACTATCTTGCTTTTCCCAAGGGTACATGCAACTGTAGCATGTTTCAGTCCCTCAGATTTACTATGGATTAAATCCTTCAGAAGTTCAGGGATTGGCAACAGGCTGCAAAAGAGTTTTGTTTTTTCAGTCTCAACATTAATTACAGGTATGTAGGGCTTGAGCAACAGTAAAATATAGTACTACCATTGCAATGCAGTATAAAGTAAATAATAGTTACACAATCAGCAGCATCCTCCAAACTCAATAGACTTACAGGTATGTAGGACATGGAGGCGCCAGTGCTCGCTGATTTTGATGTTGCAGACGGCATGGATGAGGATGACCTGAGCTGCATCGACTTCGACTTTGATGTGGATGCAGCACTAGCGGCATGGGGCTAGAGATGATGAATTTGCAAGGACACTGTCCTCTGTTCAAGGAGACTCTTCATTCTGGTCACATACTTACATCTAATAAAGGCAGTAACATTCTTAATACTACTTGAATTCTTTTCTTATTCCAAAAGTGTAGCCTGAATGAGATGAATTGAAGTTCAGACTGAGTCTGAATTTCAGGAGTTCAGATGCCAGTGTTGAGTTTAATAAATTCTTGTCCATGGACTGTATGCCGAGTCATTGTGAACACGTAAATTTTGAGTGAAATAGCACCTCGTCATTTGTCAAGGTAGCCTCCAAATTTGGTTAGCCTACTTTAAGTTAAATGGAGTTTAGTGCAAGAAAGACCAAGCAGCATGCATGCCATGAGAGATATTTAGAGTGCAGAGGAGTTCAGACTTCAGAAGGGTTCAGACACAATAAGTCAATTTAAGCAGTATTACAGGTGCACGATAATATCCTGATTGAATTGAATATAACTCATCTGGTATGTATAAAATCCTACAGGAGTGATAAGGAATCGGCAATAGGCTGCAATCTGCATTTTCAGTGAAAACCATGAGCCATATGTATAGCATAAGCTAATACTAGTAATAAAGCAGTGATCATTAGTTATTAATTGTTTGAGCTGAATAAGTTTAAGTTGCCTAATTGTAATATTTACTCAAAGCAATAGAATATTTTCTTGATTCATTTGTTTATGCCAAAAAAGTGAGCAGTACGACAAGGATTCAGTTCAGATTCTCCAAGTCTGAAACTCAGAGGAGTTCATATGAAGAGTTCAGACTTTAGTTTGCTGAATAATCAGTGTCACACATTCAGTGCTAACTCTTTTTGGTTGGGACCTCTCAGTTTTCCCAAAATTGATTCATCAACCTGCAGTTTAAGCACAGCAGATGAGCAGAATATAGCTGTTCATACTGAAACTGTTTTTTCCTTCTTTCGCTTATGTTTGATGTCTTCTCAATTTCAATTACACGCACAAAAAAAAAGTCCTGTTTGAATTGAATGATAAGTGAGTCAGGCATTGTTTGTTCCTTCGAGAATGTGACAACAGGTTGCAAAAAAAGCATTTTTAGCGTCCTGCAAATTCTAAATATAACACGATAAGTGAGTCTAGCACCTTGGCAGTCTTCTTGAATCAAATTACATATAAGTCAAGTGGCCAACCAACAAATTAGCAGAGGAAAGTAAGGTTGCAATTCCCTTAAACTATGTCAGATACCAGAATGCATGCTGATTGCTGACAGGTACACCATGCATGCATTACATTTAGAAAATAATCTACAAGATGAAAAAATCTAGCGTCTTCAAGAATTTGCAACAATATTACAGAAGACAACATGAGTTTTCCGGCAGCAATTGTTGTTTAGTTTTTCTTGGAATGTCTTCCATGTTCTATAGTTCAACTCCAAACTGCATGCTAAACTGTTTCATATGGAAGTATAATAGCGCACAGTAAGGTACCAAGAAGTATAAACAGACGAGCTTCAGATCAAGCCAGCTCAACATAAAAAAAAAAGGAAAAAATAGAGGATATATTTTGATTCATGGCACTATGGGGATTGTTTGGCATCTCTGTATCTGTAGTTTTGCGAAATTTACTCTTAAAAGTATTACCAACGAATCTATACAAGTCACACGGTAATTATAATATAGTTACATTCATTGTTGGAAGGTGAACTCCTCGAGTAGGAGTCAGTTGGACCCCCTTGAGATTTGGCCAGAGAGCACAACTAGAAGAGCAGACCAAGAGACAGGACTGGAGGTCCTGAAGGGATGGGCCAGGGAGTAGACTAAAGATCAAGTGTAAAACATGTGTCCGAGTACAGACGATTGAGCCTAAAGTGAATGGAGAGTTTAGACGGGTTTTGGCTGCTCGATCGCGTAATACCCTACTAATGTGTGTTGGTTGATATCAATGCTAGGTTACAAGTCCCCAAGTTTTTATTGAAGGAGAGCTCCCTTGAGTGTTAAGGCTAAAAACTAGATTAAATGTGACATGTGTTGACGATGAGTGAAAAAGCGACCCAATCCGTCAGGGTTAAGAAATTTTCCACTCCATATGGACATCCATCTTCTGACCGCCTGTGGGCTAGCTCGGGTTGACACGTGTTGGCCCATGCTGGAGAAGGCATTGCATGCGCTCCGCCACCTTGCGGGGTGAATCACCATGTACATCTCATCGCCGCCTGAGGCGTGTCACACCCACCCCACCATTGGACTGTACGCGTGCTCAACTAGCCCTAGGGCAGGGCTGTCAGCGCAGAGAGCATCAGGTGGTGTCATAACCCCTCAGATTGCTTCTCACGTCCTACCTGCCAGACCGACCATGGCCTTTGCCTCGGTACTCATTAGCGCTTGCATGGTACTCGACTACGCTCAAGTGAGTCTTGTTTTGACTGAATATCTTTTTTATCTTTTGGGATTGTCTCATTCCCAGATGCGTGTGACCCTGGTGAAGTGGGCTTGGGGTCCCGAAGCGCCCCAACACCTTCGCGTTGCCTGAAGGGGGTTTGCCTAAGCCCCCTGGTCCCAGAGGCCTCGGCCCCCATCATGATCCCAGGGCTTGATCCTGAGCCCCCTGGAAGGGTATACAGGAACCTGACTTTGTGCTAGCTACCCTTCGAACATAACTACCATGTGTCAAATTCCCATCACGGCCCCGATGACTAGGAATTGGGGGAAGCCTAATTCCTAGATCACCAACAATAATATAGTGTAATTTCCCTGAGTAATTAAGTTGTAACTATTACCTAATTACATTGTCAGTTGAAAGAAACTTTTAGAGTAAATTGCATTTTGGCTACCTTTTATTACCATAGTTTATCTTCAGACCACCGCTAACTAACCTTTTCACTTTGGACTATGTAACATTGCATTTGCTTCGCTTTGGAGCACTGTTAGCTCTGTTCACTGCATTAGCCTCCTCTTTGGCAAAGGGTGGCTTATGCATCACCGAGAAAGATCGTCGGTGTGGTGGTGTGCATGAACCGATGTGCTTAAGGTCATTGATCTGCTCGAGAAAAGAACTGAGGGTGGTCAAAGTGCAACAAATGCAATCTTACCTAGTCAAAAGAGAAAAGATTTGTTAGAGGGTGGTCCAAAGAGAAACTAGAGTGATAAAATATGGTCCAAAATTTAATTCACTACATCTCTATTAATAATGAAAAAAATCAAAGTGAACGATCACATAAGATATCATGACTATTAATAGTGAAAAACTCAAAGTGAATGATCACATAAAAACTATCATAATATGAAATTATTTTAATTTGAAATAGCATACTTTTACATATATTATTGGTCAAAGTAGCACCTCGAAGACCGTAACGAGTCAAAAAAAATGCTTATATTTTAGAAGAAATTCTCTACGTGTACCTGAAAAATGATCGGATCCCTTCTGTTTCCTCAAGTTTTGCTTGATTCCTTGTGTGCTCTCAAAATTTCATCTTGATCCCTTATGTTCACCTGCGGTTAGGTATTCAGTTACTTGACCGTTAATTTTGTATGACAATGTCTATTTTGCCCTTAGACATGCATGGGATGTTGAAACAAGAGCGATTCACTAAGATTTATAGAGTTGAATATGCATTTAGTGCATTGTATGGTACTATACAACATTTCACATTAAAAAACAATACAATATTTTTCTAAAAATAAATTTAATATATTGAAATCACCCTCGTCTGTTTTCATCTATTTCATTCCAACTTTCAGTCTTAGGCAAATTAATTTTTATTTTTTAAAAATTCTAGGTGATCCATCGACAGTGATTTGGTATTTCAATTTTGTCATATAAAATTTTCAATGTACTAAATTTATTTTTTTATATTTTTGATATACGAAATATAAGTATCATACAATGCACTAATGGATATTTAAGTTGATTAAACCCAGTGCAAAACACTCATATTTCAAAATTCATTACCCAAGAGCAAACCATATATTTTCGTACGAATTTAACAGTCAACCAACTGAAGACCTAACAACAGGGTACATAAGGGATCAAGATAAAATTTTGAGAGCACATAAGGGATCACAGAATACTCGAGGGTATAGAAGGGATCGAGGTGTACAGAGAATTTTCCTATTTGATTTATACCTCCATACATATTTAACGGTCTTTATTGAGTTCATATTTTGCAAGTCGACCGGTTATGCGTGCATCGCGCGCAATCCACTCTAGTTTCCTTTATATATGTTATGTATGTTCGTGTTTGGAGGTGCAAAAGAATGGCACGTATTGCAAGCATGCCTTAATCTTGCATGCCCATGTTATTTTTGGTGGTTAGGTTAATTACCGGCATACCGTCTATCGTTCCCAAAATTTTTACTAACAGGAGTAAACAGGAACAGTAATATCTTTCCATAAAAAAAGGGAACAGTAATACCCAAAAATGGTAAAAAAAAATGCGGAAACGACACCGCGAATGGATTGGCATATTAATGGCCTCCTTTTTCTTGGTATAAACCATATTTATCCAGCAATTATCGTTTACAAAATACAGTAAATCACTGTTTTCATAAGCATTCCTAGACCCAACTGTCGGATTCTTTATCTTATTATAAATTTGTCATGTATGTAGAGTAGTATTTGTGTTATGAATTAATGGAGTGAGTATATATAACTGTGTTATATTTGTTCTACATTGTTACTTAAGGTGTAACTTGTTGGAGTTAAGTTGGGCAAGCAAAATTTCACGTAAGTGGATCTGCAGAAGGAGATTGGGTGTAACGATGAACCATTTGTGCAATTTCAACAATGGGGTTGATAGAAACTTGTAAGGGAGGGCAAAAGCTTTGCCTCATTGTTGCAATTTCAACAATGGGGTTGACAGTGAAGAAATAAAGATATAAAATATTACAACCAAAAATAGCTGCACAGGAAAAAGAAAAAACAGCCACACCATGCGCCTACAGACTGAACCCCCTACAATTGATCAGAATAGAGAAATGAAGAATCTTCTAAGCGACACCTCCAAGAAAGATACGAAGCCCAAACACTGTTGTCGCCAGTCCCGAGACCTGAGACGTGGTTTTCACCTGAAGAATACATAGAGGGAGAATTACACAACAACACCCCAGGAGAAAAGCGGCGTCTACAGGCATCACTGTTGTCAGCCTAAAGGCAAGGCTTTCGCTCGTGATTTCAACCCCTTTCATGTCAGTTGTTGTCTGCCAAGCTCAAATAGCTTCCACCACCAACACACCTCACCTTCAGCGCGCAGCCACCGCGCCAGCGCCTGGCTATCAAGTAGGAGCTCTACCTCTAGCAGAACCCGATCCATCCATGCAGTTGGGACAGGAGAGGGAGAGGGTGAGAAGAATGGATCCCCTCTCTCCCCCTAGTCCACCAAACGTGGTCATCTTATGATGGCAATGTGCCAGCGTAAGAGGATAAATTCCTAGATTGAAGCCCGTCGAGAGCCTGCACTGCCCACCTCACGGACATACCGTCGTCACCCCTTCAGTCCAACAACCCATGTCGCCACCTCGGTCCAACAAACCAGGCAGCCTAACCGCATCGCAGTTGCCTTGCCGTCCAATTGCCACCACCTCCACGTCCACCGGCCTCCTGCACCACACTAGCCACATGATCTCCTGTCGTGCCGCCAGACTCCAGCAACGCCGCCTCTGTGTGGCCTTGGTGGCCATCTGCCACAGCCGGCCAAATCTCGTTGACTTTCCACAGTCACCAGCCACTCTAGCCTCGTTCCTGGCCTCCGCACCACACCATCCACCCGTCGCTGCTGACAACAGCTGCCACTATGCGGTGTCGATGTCTTCGCCCACACAACCGTGGGGGCCTAGCTGTGATGCCAGATCTGGCCTAGGGAGGTCAGAGCCAAACATTCATGTCAGTGGATGAGCTGCCGCCGGTCGCAGCCGCTCCAGCCAATGCTGCCCGCACCATCTCGCCTCATCCCTAGCCAGATCAGCCACGGGGGTGCTAGATCTAGCTGAGATCCACGTCGTCGGGCCGTTCATGGCTTCACCACCTTGCCATCTTGTCACGTCGCTCAGTCGGCTCCTCACGCCTCTACCTCATCGCTGCACCTTCACGTCGTCGAGCTTAGGCCGTCTCGCCGTGCCCACGCCGAATCCGCAAAGGGGGGGGGCGAATCGGGCCGCAACAATGCCAGATCCACACCACCATGCCATCGGGGAGGTCGTATCATCGCCATCGCGGCGTTTCGCACAACCATCTCCCCGTGGCTTTGCCCGTTGCTGCACCTCCACGTCACTGAGCTGAGGTTGCCTTGCGGCACCGCCTTAGCCGCTCCGTGCTGGCCTAGCTCCGCCCACGCTAGACCCAGGACAAATTGTATGTCCCTGTTGCAAAAGGAGAAGAAACAACCTCAAATAAAATTGGGTTTTTATGTGCTTACGATCACTACGATGAAGATTTGGTGGGCTTTTAGTAAACGAATGGACCATTAAACCTCAAACCTTAGAATCAAACCAACCGAAAATAGAAATACCCTCCACTTATCCTCGTAATTACCCTCTTGTCACTGGGGTAATTAATACCTCTCTCCTATCTCCAGCTCTCCTCCACCCCTCCCGATCCCGTGAGGGTTTCTCGCTAGGGTTGGCGCCGCCGCCCAGTACCACCCCACCCCGTCGTTGATCTCCAAACCTTCTCCCTCGCTGTCGGTATCCAACCGCCGCCCTTGCCGCAGGTCTGCATCCCTCACCTCCGCCGGTCTCCACCCTGACGCGGCCGCCGGTCTCCATCCTCCTCCACCGCCGCCGGTCTCCATCCTCACCGCCTCACATCTTGCAATGATACACCAAATATTCAAATATGTACCATTGCTCCCCTTGTTTTAATTGTAGTAATTTAAATTTATGTTAAATATTAATGGTACTAGCTGCATATGTTTCTAATATAAGTGCTTCTCTCCTTCGTTCAATAGCCATGCTCTGGACCACAAGAATGGATCAACTGGTGAACCCTCAAAGGGCGATGGATATGCAAATGGCTACTTTCCAATATGTAGATATGCCATAAGCGGTCGGGGTGAGGGCAATCCCATTGTCTTCATACCCTCTACTGCCACTGCTGACTGAAGTGTGGTTGACATGAGGAGAGATAGGGATGGCAGTGGAGGAGGCATGATGATGGTACTAGTACCAATACATGCCAATGGATTAGCCTTCCAGCACACCACTCTTAGAGAGTTGAAAAAGCACATGGGCAGCGCATGCCAATTATTTTCACCGGTTCAATAGATCTGAAGTTGTATGTTCTTATTACTTTGCTTTTATTAGATATCATATAAGGCTTCTCATAACCAACCTTTTCTTTTCCAGGAAAAAGAAATGAGATATGACGCAGATAGGATATGGTGTTCTGATGTTTGCTTCGCTATTATACTTGACTGATGTTAAGGTGTCAATGAAAGATCATCTTGACAATCTGACAGTGGTCCTCTTTGTTTATGTAATGTTATGGTGTTTGAATGCAATTGGATTTCTTCTGCATCTATTTGCCAAAAACTCCAAATCTTTGCAGCGATTTACCAACATCCCACCCTATGTGTTTCTGATGTTTTTTTCCATTTTCTTGTGGCGACACATATATATTATCTTATACCTAATAGAGAAGATTCACATGTGTTTATTTATTTGAAATCCTAGTTTTTGGAGCTTTTTATGTGGTGTAACAACATAACTAAATGCTATATAGTTGTTTTTTGTTGCTAATTAATTTTTTTTGTGTAGCTTCTATGGAAGAAATGTTCGACAAAAGCTATATCTAGTCGTCCAACTTATGAGTCTCCACCAAGGTTAACTATAATTAGTTTTTTTTTAATAAATATTTGACTAAATAGGCTAATAGACTGTATTGCAGGGTTATTCCAGATGAACACTACGAGTAAATTTAGATGCGAAATGCGCTTTTGTCTTGACATATCTTCGGCAGCCAGGAGCGTAGTGATCTACTTCATCGATCTCTTATCGTCACAACTATCCACCGATTAATTTTCCCACCTACCTTCTCCTCTCCACTAATAGCAACTCTTCCTCACCCAAACCTTAATCCCCTAAAAATGGCATAAGTAGCTATATATTGAGACGGAGGAAGTAGCTTATAACACTTTGCCTTTTTATTTTAAAATACAATTGAGTTGAACATATTAATATACCTAATATAAATAATCACATTATTAGTCTACATTATTTTCAAATTAAAAATGTGACACTAGCAAAATATTAGCGAGGAATTGTGAGGTTGCAATTTTAGTGACACGAAGGTTACGATTCAGTTTATAATTGGCTAACAAAAACTATGTTGTGTTAGATTAAAACCAAGTGGCACAATTCTATTTTTAAGAAAGAAAGAAACGCATATTTTTAAGGAAAAAGTGGCTGGGTGGTCTAGAATTCACCCTCCAACATTCAAACCGGACATCTGACACCTCCAAATTTTAAAACCACAAAAAATACTCATCTCGAATGGTTTTAACCTGTTTTCGGCCACATGGCGCTGATGTGCCAGCCCTGACAGCTTAAAAATGGTGTGGCCCAATGTCAGTCTCTCTCCACCATGTCACATTAAAAAATGTTGGGGCCGCATTGAGTCGCTGGAGAGAGGAGCGAATCAAGACGAGAAACTGGAATGCCGCTAAGCCAAGGTAACGACAACGAGGACATAGAAGGCCACCCTAGAAGGGACAGCAAGCCGGGCTGCTAGATCCGAGCCATGGGGTGGACGACCATACGGCGCTGCGCCTCTTGCGCTTAGGGATCCATGGCTCGCTCCCTGGTCGCATGAAAGAGGCCGGGGCGGGGTATTCACGAGATTGTTGTCCCGCTACTACTGCCTCCCCTTCGCCACTGTTGCCCTGCTCCTCGCTACCACCGTCATGCCCCCATCTTCTACCACATCTAGGAAAGAGAGGGAGTAAAGGAAGAGAGATGGAGAGTGACATGTGGACCCACCATTTTTTAAGCTGACTAGATTGACACGTCAACGCCACTTGGCCGAAAACAGGTTAAAACCACTTGAAGGGGTATTTTGCACGGTTTTCAAACTTCAAGGGTGTCAAACACCCGGTTTTGAAATTCAAGGGTGCATTTTAGAACAAGTGAATGATTCAGGGGTTAAATGGACTTTTCCTTATAGAACTCTTAGAATCATAATTTTCAATGACAGGTAAAAAATGCATTAACATGTGTACGATTATTTTTTTTCCTCAATGATAACAATGCACACAATATCAGGACTTTTGTTGCAGGGCATGGATATGCATAGTATAGAATTTCGTAAGATGACATACATAAGTAAAATATGCAATTTCTTCAACAAAACAATTATAAGTTTGATTTTTATGGTAAATTTCATGAGTTGAACATAATCATATTAAATGATTTATTGCTATGATAATATTTATTATTGAGCAAGATTTTTTATATTTTTTTTCTAAATATGTTGTCTAAACACCTATTGTTAAATCAAAAGATAAATGGAATATATGTATATATATAGAGAGAGCAAGACTATTCTACGGCCCCCTTAGAATAATCTATTCTATACCCCCTCTCTTCCAAGGCTTCCCAAGGCCCATCCCACCTCCCACCCCTTTTCTAAGGCTCAAAAACCACCCCCCACCTCATCCAAAGGCCGGTCAAAGGCTTCCTCCCGCGGGTCAACGCCCTTATGGGCTTCCCACATGTCTATCTAAGTCCACCTCTCGCCTAACAGGAATTCTGCAGTAACGCGAAGGCTAAACTACAGTAATAACGCTGAAACATAGGCATGAGGAATCTACTTTTTTAAAGCGCTTTTTTTCTAGAAAGTGGTACAAACGTTTTTTTAAAAAATAATATATGAGGTAAGAGATAAAGTTTAAAGTTTGAAATCTTAAAGATATCTATAGGATTTGTACTGTATTGTGCAGTAACGTTGTACCTTCTCTGCAGTAACACGCTACGTTGCTACAAAATATGTACGTGCAGTAACAACGTGAAATAAGTTCAGTAACATATGCATTGTTGCTACACAACTACAATAACATCGTGATAGAATTACAGTAACATCATGATAGAAGTGCAATAACACGAGAATTACAATCTTGCAGTGACATCACAATAAAACTGCAGCAACAGACGGTGTGTGAGTATAATGTTGCTACAGTACTACTAGTACATGTGGAGAGCTAAAATATTATATTCCCAGTATTTAGAGAGCAATATCTCTCATGTCTTATATTATTTTTTAAAATCGTTTTCACCACAATGCTTAAAAAAATGTGATTTAAAAAACTAGATCCATCATGACTATATTTTGATGTTGTTACTGCAGATTATACGGCGTGTTACTGCACTTTTCAGACAGGGGGAGTGGGAAAAGGAGGGGTGTGGGGGAAAGTCAAATGGCGGGTTTGACCGGTGGGAGAGATGTTTG
>CM002485.1:4667139-4677198 GCA_000325765.3 Leersia perrieri
TATATATATAAAATAAATTTCAGAACTACATGTATTTTGCCAAATCTATAGCAAAACTACAGGTTTAGGCCTTTTCAGTTAGATCACCGTTATATGACATGTGGGCCCTACCTGCAGTGCCTGTGGACCCAATAAACCGATCAACCCCTTCCGCACCATCGTCGTCTCGTGTCACCGCCTCTTCGTTTGCTGCGCGCTGGGCGGAAAAAGAGGAGAAGCAGGATTGCAGGAACGTCTTGCAGCTAGGTGGCCAGGGGGGGACCTGGGAGGTAGGAGATCGATCTACGTTGGATCAGACCACCGGCGTGGCAGCATCGCACTCTACCAGGTTGTGCATCATTATAAGTTTTGCCCTTGCTTTCTCTCTTCTTAGTTTTCCCGTCTCTTCTCTATACTCGTTTCTGAAAGAAATGTTCAGTTTTTGGTTCAGTTTGTGTGGATTGTAAATTTCTAATGATTTTTAGCCGTTTTGCAATTTGTTTCGTAGAAACGCCTCCAAGGTGGAGAGGAACAACCACGGAAGACAAATCCGCTAATAATTGTTCATGCTTACATGTATTAGAATACGAAGTTCAACATCTTATGTATTCGGATTAGTTTTCTATTAGTTAGATTATTTTTTTTTAGGAATCTAAGTCTCGTCCTACTATGACTTCTATTTTTTTTTCTTTATATATCTCCTATGAGCATGGATACAGAACGGATGCACGTCCATAAACAGACTTTCTGATGTAAGTGAATAAAAACAAGATCCTTATTTACCAGATATGATACTAGAGGTATTAGATCCGATACATAAGATACCATATCTGGAACCACGGGTATACCGGTACCCCCGGTACCGGACATGATACCTCAATTACTGCCTTACCAGACATGATACCTAGGTACAAGACTTGATACCACCAAAATAGTAGACAAAAGTTATCTAGGGCTTCTTCTACCTCTTCAGCGTCGGTGCGTGGCCGACCGGAGCGGCAATAGTGGTGCAACAGCAGCATTGAGAGCCAGATAGGGCAGCAGCGGCGCAGTGTGACAGGCTGGCAGTAGCGTCGGCATGGCCAGCCAGTGTGGGAGGAGGGGTGGCTGGCCAGTCGCAGCAATGACGTCGGCGACGTTGTGGCTTGGTCGGCGCGGCTGATCGACGACGCTATGGCTTGGTCGGCGCGGCTGATCGTACTTGGGGAGGCGTAGATGGGGAGAAGGAGGGAGGTGAGAGACAACCCTATCTGGAAAATGAGTGGACATGGAGGTCCGTAGCACCTGATATTCTCTCGTCATCCCATCCGATCATGTTGGCAACTTAATTGGCATGAATGTTGAGATGGATGATCTCTGTTTCCTTCCCATATTTAGGGCATGGTCATTGCCACTTGGAGCAATCCACCTCATATTTGAGAGTAGTGCTTTTGTGTGGCCCAATTCTATTTATATTGGCGGGACACCCCGCGATCATTTTTATTCTATATGGTGCCACTCACATATATTTGAGTGTAGTCGTGCTAGCTCACCATGCACTATTATTTGAACTCCAACCATGAAATGTCTATTACCCTCCCCGTTTTATAATGTAAAAGTTTTGACTTTTTACCTATAACATTTGACCATTTGTTTTATTCAAAATTTAGTGTAAATGTAAAAAAGATAAGTACTTTTAATAATGAAGTCAAACAAAATAAGTGAAAACTTCGATAATTTTTTGAATAAGGCATGGTCAAACGTTGCAAGGAAAAAAAATCAAAACTCTTGCATTATGTCTTTGACGGAAAAACTCTTGCATTATGAGACGGAGGAACTACAGTTTTAGCTTTCTCCATGCAATGCACAGGCATGTTGCTAGTATGCATGAAAATGTACAATCAGTTAGCCAAACTGATCCACTCCAGCTAA
Organism: Leersia perrieri; assembly: GCA_000325765.3. Taxonomy (NCBI): domain Eukaryota; kingdom Viridiplantae; phylum Streptophyta; class Magnoliopsida; order Poales; family Poaceae; genus Leersia; species Leersia perrieri. Next base: position 4,669,030 of record CM002485.1, read on the forward strand.
GCAGAGCACAACAGAGTACAGTGGTGATGCTGAAACTCTACCCCCAACTCGGAAGATAATCCTCTAACATAAATTCTTTTTTACTGTCTTCTCAAGTAAACAATCAGTTAATTACCCCCAGTATCTCAGTAACACGATTGCTCGATAATGTCCTGTTTGAATTGAATATAACTCATAGGGAATATATAAAGTCCTGTAGGATTAATCACGAACTGGCAATAGGTTGAAAACAGCATTTTCAGTGTCAACCGAGAGCTGTATTGTTTTAGTGTATAGTATATTAGTATGTATATAATAAGCGAAAACGTGTTATTACTAAAATTTGTCTTCAAAATTCGAAACTATTCGAAATAACATTCAAACTAAATTGCTAAGAAAAGATATTTTCATCAAAATCTGCAGAAAAGGAAATATCCCAAGCCTTGGCGCCTCTACCAGAAGCTCAGTTCGTCAAGTCGTCGCCGGACAACAAGAAGCACTTCACATCGGGCGTCATGGAGATGGATGCGTCAGTGTCCGCTGATTTTGGTGTTCCAGAGAGCATGGATGTGGAATTGGGGATGACCTGAGCTCATCGACTTCGACATTGATGAGCCGTTCAATGACACTCCTCTGTACATAGGATGGATTTGCTGACTAGCGGCTTGGAGCTAGAGATGGATTTGCAGTGACACTCTTCTGTAGATAGGATGTGTAGGAGCTTTGTCATCAGATGGCGCATGTATTTTTTTTTATAATATGCACAGATTATTGGTTGTTGATAGGTTCAATTGAATGTGCTTAAGTTGTAGTTATTGTATCATCTGATTATATCTGATAAAGTCAGTAAAATTCTTACTTCATTCTCTTTTTTTTCAATAACAAAAGTGTACCCTGCATGAGCACTCTCAAGTCTGAAGTTCAGAAAAGTTGGGACTTCTGACTCTTTTTTTTTTGAGAGAGAGAGAACGACTTCAGACTTAAGTTGACTGATTCCTGTTCAGACTTCAATTGTTGAGTTGCATCGAGTTCAGGGTTTGAGACTAATAACATGTTTCAGAATTGCATCATTTGCATGTTTTTGCTGCAATTTTTACTGTTTGACTCTTTTAAAACTTATTTTACAAATAGACCCTTAAAAAAACTATAGGTAAAAATAGACCCTTACGTTAGCACAATATATTAGAGCGTTGAGTGAACATTTTAGCGCTAGATCCAGTGGCGCTGAGTATTGAGGAAGACATTTGTGGATGGAGACGACGTCAAGAGTCAGTGCGAGAGACTTGTAAGCTAGCGCCAAAGAGTATGGCGCTGAGCTCCCATGTGCCAATCTATTCTTCCTGCTGCCTGCTGCTTTTATGGTGTGTGGCAACTGATACTAGCGGACGTATACGGTACATTAAATCATTCTGATTGAAATGACCAAAAGGTGGTCATAATCACCTCCTAAAAAACAATACTATATGTTTACCCTTCAAAATTGCTAAGTCTACCGGTGCCACAATAGCTAAGTCTATCAGCGCTGTGTGTGTGTTTTGTTTCTGCCAAAAGCATCCATTAATTAAATCAGCAGCTGATTGGCTAGTGGCTACTACCATACTACTAAATATACTATTGCTAATTGCTTAGCAGTACTATCATAATATTTTAGTGAGGCAGTAATACATTACTCCTCTTATTGTTAACTACACGTAAATTAAGAGCTTTAGGTACACAAAGCTTTGAGTACTATTATAATGTTGCTGCTGTAATGCTATTGCTGTCTTTTCCATCATCTTTTCCCGAAGGAAGGAGGCGAGTCATGTCAAAGCAGCATGTTTACTACTACGTATACTCCATCGATAGGAAAAAGGCCAACCTTTTTTTAACATAGCTAGCACGTCAGGGGTCAAATCTAATCTCAATGTGGTCACGGCTGAAATAACTTGTTCACTGCCGAGAGCTCAGCGCCAAGATCTCTGGTGCTGACCTTTAACGTCGTCTTTATCCACAAACGCTCTTCTCGATACTCAGTGCCACATTGTCTGTGTGGCGCTGAGATGTTCACCCTCAGTGCCATACCTATGGCAGGGTATGGCGTTGACATAAGAGTCTATTTTTGGCTATAGGTTTTTTAGGGGTCTATTTATAAAATAAGTTTTCTGAAGGGTCTAAACAGTAAAAATTCTGAATGTTTTTGTGACCAGGAACAGGAGGATGCAAGGCATTTGTCTACTGCATTGTTACTTCTACAAAGAAATACAGAGTATGGTTTAAGATCTCACTGTGACTGCAAGTTGATTTGAACACAAAGCATCCAGAATAGCCAAAATCTCAGATCATAGCGAATGGCATGCAGAGATGGAAGATTCAAACAAGAAACGACCAAATCACAAACAATAACAACCTGTACAGCATGGAATATATGGAAAGAAAGGATATATGCATAATGCATTGTTTTTACAATATAAGAAGAGGACAGTAGATGATATTTAATCCTGCACCGTTCCTAATAGAAAGAGACAAGTTTCTAAAGAACAAAGGATCCATCACTGTTGTTTATTCAGAATGACATTTAGTTAGGCAACATTTTGTAAATTCAGTAGTCCTCTCTGAATTTTACACCCAGTGAGAGCTGCCTTCAGATATCACAAAAAATGTTATAAAGTTTGTTGGCCTCCAGTTCTTGGAAATGTTTTTATCATTGATTGCTTGTCCATTTGACCCCTTTGTGTAACAACATGTAGGTAACATATGCATGAAATGTACAGTCAATCACCCAAACTGATCTATTAGCCTCCAGTTAAGCAGAGCTCAAGAGAGTACAGTTGCTGATGCTGAAACTCTGTTATTTCCCCATCTTTTTTACTTTCTTTATAAATAAACATTCAGTGAATGGGCTCAGTATTCCGGTAGCACAAGTGCACGACAATGTCATATTCGAATTGAATAAAACCGTCATGTATAAGATCCTATACGGGTGATCAGCAACAGGATGAAAACATTTCATTTTTTAGTTTCACCATCAGCAATACGTACGTATAGCTTGAGCAATGAGACAAGATATTTCATAAAACCTTTTAGGAAAGGGAATCTATACGCATACTAGTTTCAGGTTACAAAAAGAGTATTTTCAGTATCACTATGATTAATGCTTATAAGCAAGTCATCCTTATTACTGAGTCATTTCCTGAAGTACTTATGTATACAATCATCATAAAAGCATCTTGAGCTCCACTAGCCCAAATAGGTCGCGTTTTATATCAAGATATCAAGTAACCAAGAATATAGCAAAATTCAAATCACGTCCTTTTATAGGCACTGCAAATTTCACAGATAACACTAGTGACACTGGCAACTTAGCACTCTTCTTAAAATCGAATTACACACAAGCCAAATGGCCCGCCAACAAGCTAGCAGCAGCAAAATAAATTGCAGTTTCCCTAAATTAGGTCAGATACCAGAATGTATGCCGACAGGCACATCTTCAAGAATTTGCAACAGGCAGACCTCAATGCAACATAAAACAGGGATCATTCCAGCATTTTCAGCTGTGAGTTGTGACCCATAATCACTTCCAGAATCAATGGAAAGAATACTGCATAAGTGCTTAACTGCAAACTGAAGTGAGTAGCACAATATTACAATGCTACAGCACATCACCATTTTGAATACCCAATAGGCTTCCTGTGTACAGTTCAACTTGAGTAAGCTGTCTCATCTTGACTTCTGCAGAAGTGTTGGTTCTTGGATCATATATAAGCAGTAATTTTGTTGATCCCAGCCAGATGACTATCCTCCCATCATCTAATACCAGCAATGGCTTTACATCATACTCAAGAATAGGGATGAATGATTCAGTCTGAATGCTATATTCTTTAACCCAGGTACGGGTCTCATAGTCTGTTAGAAACCACAGGTCCATGGTCGAGCAGATGCGCTGGTGATATACTAGAACTAAATAGCCTTTCAACTCAGCCAGACGAAGTTGATCCCAAATTGACAAATATTCCTTTAGAGATGAATTGCTGTTAAATACAAAGCTGCGACTAATTGGTCCCTGCATAACTTTCCTCCACTCCTCTGTTTCGAGATCGAAAGAAAATATGAAGTCTGGATGAATGGCAGCGCCCAGACCACCCCAAATCATAGCGTTATATATAGTATCCATCAAGAAGTACACCACCCCATTAATGACAACACTTCTGTTTTCTTTTCGCATTTCAACTAGAAACTTATAGCTCTGCTTTCCCCTCCAGCGTGCTTGGCCTCTGCCACCATTGACAGTAAAAACCTCACAGAGCTGACGGGGCCCAAGGTCTGTAAAGTCAGGACGGTCGAACATCCTGAGCACCTTGTACTCTCCCATGGAGGCGGCAAACCCAAATGCAAATGAGGTGTAAGGTTTGCGGATGTGTACATGGTGCATGTGCTCATCTGCTGGATTTTCAGGCAATTCGTAGACAGCTCCGGTGGCCAGATTAAGCACATGGCAGCTGTTCTTTTCTGTGGCTACACAGACCAGATCATGGTGTGTGCTGACCACCTTGTGGCCAACTGGAATGGCTATCCGCTTAAGCACATTGCCTGCCAAATCCATGATATGAACATTTGTGTTGTCGTCTTCAAAGCCAGCCAAGAAGAGCTGCTCTCGGTGGTGAGTCGCATGCGCTTTGATGAAAATGCGATCTGTGGTCATGGACCGCCATGACCAGCAAACAGCACGGAGGCGACAGAGCTCCTTGGCTGGGAGCCGCACCAGGACTTCAATCAGCACATCCAAGGGGAGGATACCAGTGTTTGAGGAAGCATGCATCCTCCTTCCTTGCTCAGTTAGAGGGGAACAACACATCGTGGTCATATCTGAATCCTACAAGCGTAGTACCATCAGACAAGGAGAAACAAGTGCATACAAAGACCAATTATGTGCAATTATTTACTCTTGGGGAATCATTCATACAGAAATAAATAAAGATGTTTTACTTTGAGGCAATGAAAAAAAAATTGAACTTTTCTCACACATTTGATGCCAATTTGATCTTTTGCCATCAACAAACAAAATAAAATACCGCAAAGTTTATGAACCGGTTGACGTTTAGAATCTGGCAAATTACTAACAGCTGCAATTCCGTACTCCTTTTTTTAGATAAAAGGATAGATGCAATTCTGTACTCTGATAGATACTTTGTATGCAATTCGCGTCTCTAACGTGGGACATGGGGGTTCACCGGTTCAGTCGAACCCCCACACTTTTTGGGAACAGAAGAAGGTAAACTAAGCCTGATCTAGAAGAGAACCTAGGGTTAGCAAAATTCAGAAAAGAAGTGCGTGGATGGAGAGAGAGATGAGAACGAGGATGTGGCCTGAGTAACGAACGGATGGATGGATGCTCACCGTTGAGGATGCAGCGGAAGTCGGGATGCTCGCAGCCTCGCGGGAGATCGGAGCAGGCGGCGGCCGAAGTCGGAAGCAGAGAAGACGCCGAGAAAATCACAATTAGGGATGAGGTTGTAGGCTGCGGGTCACGGGTCGGCTTTGAACCAAAAATAAACTGGCCTGGCCCGGCTGAAACGTTAGCCCTTCATGGATCAGCCCATCAGGCCATCACCATGAGAGAAAAAAAACTGGACTGGCCCATGAGGCTCACATAAATGAAAGTTCACAGGCGCAGCACCTCCAGTGACTACGCTGGCCAAATTTCATTCAGAAAGGAAGAGAGTTACAGAGAATTGATCAAGATTCAAGTCAACAACAGGGTCACGATACAACTGAAACACAGCCAAGGTTTCCCTTGCCCCTATCAAGATCAAAAGAGTTTTCTTTTTAAAACTGAATATTTGATAAATTTCGTTCAATTTTTGCACTGTTCATCGTGGTAACCGCACAGTTACCGGGTTACAGTAACCCTTCTTCACCAGTAAGGTAAACCCTGAACAAAACACCTCGCTCCTCTAGCCTTTGAAATCTCGTAAGCTGTAAGCACCACTACTCTTCCAAGATGGCCGCCATCAGTTCGATTGGGTCCGGATAGTTGAATAAAAGATGCGAGCGTTCTGCTCTTTCATCCAAGCAATGGTTGCCTCCCGATTTCCTCAAGAATAGCATCCTTTCTTCTTCCTGAAAGAAAACAACAAGCTTGCTAGAAAAACTCAGAGTTATTGTACTTCATCTGCATGAATTACGTTTTAGGGAAGAGCTGATTTGAAAAGGTAAATAAAAAGGTGTGATTCTCAGAGTTTGACAATCATCTAGACATTTAGAGGAGAAGAGAAGATTTGAAAAGGTAAATTCTGCATGGACCTCTCCCAGTGTCTCCGATGCTGTAATCCCAATGAAAACATCTTATCATTATTTTCCACACCATACTTCCAACTCCAGTGCAAATGGAATTACATTCTTACCATTTTGAGTCTACCCATTTTCCTCTCTTTTTTTTCCTTTATTATTACAGATCCAGCTTTTGCAAATGGAAAATAAGGCGCTCTTTTTCTTTAGATGAATACGGTGCTTACAATATCATGCATGACTGATATGAACTGCAAATGTGTTCAGTTAGATCATGATAATGTTAATTACTCCTACCTTTTTTTACAGAAGCCTGAGATGACACATAAAAGAGCGTCCTGCTAAACTGTATATAAAAGTAGAGAGCCAAACAAAAATAAGGATCATTTCATGGATGCCTGGAGGGTATGGCCTGAATGATCAAAATATATTTTATTGATATTTTTTCGCAGTTTCGGCAAAAATTACTACAGATCAATCGACATGATAAGCATAGCTTGCACGAGCTAGATCTATGCAAATTACTAAATTAGAACCAAGTAATGCTCTGAACAGCAAAATCACTAATAATTTCCACAGGTATGACATCGTTAGATTTTTTATTTATTTTCCTTTCAATATTCAATGCCCACACAGCTAGTGCTTCATCTGTACAGCAACCATGTCCCTTTTTCATATAAAGGAGAATTACCTGAAGACAAAGTGATTTGTCCACACATTCCAAGTCACCAGGAATAACCAAAGTGAGAACCTTTTTACAATCCAACAATTGTGACGTGCGACAATTAGCTAAACATTTGCCATATATATGTTTTCTTAGCAAGCTTGCACAAGCCAATCCACCAGGGCAAAAAAAAAGGGGGTTCATATCAGGCAGCCAAGAGATTTATTACAATATTTGACTCCATCAAGGGACCATGATATAAGAATCAAGGAAATAATGGATTCAGGACCATTAGCACCAAGAACAACAGAAGAAGACACAGTTCCCTCATTAATGTGACATTTTCTTGTTTGAAAGCTTTCCCACAAGCAAGACCAACACAGGTCACAGGAGGTCTGCCAGATACCAAATGATTATCATACTTCCAAGTTTTCTATCGAGAAATTACAATGCACTGGTGTGATGAAATATGGGATCCATAGGCATGATACTAGGGATTGCTTCTCCAATTCATTATCATAAATAGCATTATCATAGTTTGAATAAACCAAATATCATAGCATTACCACCAAATTCGTGTTATAACAGCACAAAATAAATGATTGCATGAACTCAATTTTAAACTGGCAAATATGTCCAAAATTGACTACAGTTGCATAAAAGTCGAGGTCATCAGATTACCTGTGCTTCGAGAGTTAAGAGGTGCAATGTTAGTGTATTCCTGCTTAGAGCCTCAGACGACTCAGTGACTATTGCCGTTAATCAATAGTTCAATATAAATTGTACCCAATTTCTTCACTCATTCCTGTCATTACCTTACTTATTTGTCTTCTCTTACCATACTTCTAAATGCACTATTACACTTATTTCTTAGTGAGGCAACTTGCACAAGTAAGGCTCAATTTTTTCATATACTCTTTCAAAAATAAAAAATATGATGGGAAGCCAATTATCTGATTATTGTAGAGAGTAGAGACTACAAGAATAGTTGCTGCGTGAAATAGTGTAAGATTTAGAAGTCATTGCATGAACAACAGAGCAGCTGAACATATACACAATTTACAATCATGAAAACCTGGTTAGCTGAGGAGAAAATTGCCTATTTGACACTAAAAAAAATGGAGGTTGCCTATTTGACACCTAAACTATAAATCTTGCATATATGTCCACAAACTCACTTTTCTTTGCCAAAATGACACTCCCGTCCAGTTTTCCGTCAGCCACCGTTAGTTGGAGAAGAAAGGCTAGGAGAAAAGACGAAA
>CM002485.1:4685575-4703355 GCA_000325765.3 Leersia perrieri
ATTGTGTCCTGGACCTCAGGCTGTGTCTCAAAGTGCAAAAGTTGATCCCAAAGTTGCAGGTACTCCTCCAAAGCTCGCAGGCTTAAGGCCCCTTGAAGGTCTCTAACCCAGCGGTGATTTGTCAAGGCCTGCGCAACCGAGATATTTGATTTCTTCACATAGGAGAATAGGATTGGCCAAGCACTAGCAATACTTCCCCCAGGAAGCCATTGATCTGTCCAGAATTTTATATCGCAGCCATTACCAATGTGAAACTCAGCAGCAGCATCAAATAAAGGTTTGATTTCACTCTCATTCTGCCAGCCGACCAAAGTCCATGGCCTTCCTTTGTGCTCTAGGATCTTAGCCATCCATTTCAGCCTCAATGCTTTGCCAAATAAGTCCAGATTTTTCACTCCAAGTCCTCCATTTTGAATTGGAGAGCAGACAGTTTTCCATGCTACCAAACAGTGACCGCCATTGATCTCTTCTTCTCCCTTCCAGAAAAAAGCCCTACATTTCCTGTCAATGTCTTTTAGAGCCCATTTGGGCAACTGCAGCACTGAAAGATGATGAACGGGAAGCGCCATGAGCACGGATTTCACCAAACAGAGCCTACCATTTGGCGCTAGAAATTTGGGCTTCCAACCAGCGACCTTTTTACTCAGCCTGTCCAAGATTGGCTGAACTTCTAGCTTTGTCGGCTTCCTTGTAGAGAGAGAAAGACCAAGGTTGTGGTTTATGATTTATGAATGGTATGCAATTTGTCAAACCGATTGCCGCTCCTATCTCAAGTTCAGATAAATTAGCTGAAGATTGTAGTTTCAGACTTTCGGAGCTGCTAGAGTGCTTCTGTTCTTATGTGTTGTAATACTTGATGATCACAAGACCAGATATCTATTAATTTATTGCAAGGAAGATATCTACGTCTTTACTTGGTTAATAAGGTCTTTGAGTATTTACAAGCTCCTACTCTGGGCTTAAAATTCAGAGAGCATTGCCAGATCTTGTCAGAGTATTTTTCAGACACCGAATAGGTGGGTTGTTCTTATGATCACAGATGTACTATGTGATATCCATGTAGTGTGTACCTTGTATCCAACTTGATCTCCTGGTTATATTTTAAAAAATGATTTATTGATGCCCCTTCAAACAACCAGCTGTGTCACAATCACGCAGAGACACCGACTACAAATATACAATGCTGCGGCAGAGTGATGTTAGAACACATTTCTTTGAAGATAACAATATTGCAGAAACAAATGCTTTGCATTCCCCTGTTGGCAATCACAGAATTTGAATGTATCATCATTCGACCCGTGTCCTGACTGCAGTTTATCTCCTGTGAATGTTTTTTCTTTCCTGCAACACGGATTAATAGCTGTTGCCGTTCAGTTTACAAGTTTCAACCAGCATCAGTTTCAGGCTTCAGACACAGAACTCTGCTCACTCAGCAATTACAGCCGTTAACCCCTACTGGTGTTGTTGGATGCCTATTTCTAGTTTGGTGATCTTTGAAATTCAACGAACTCAGCTCAGTCAGCAATTACAGCAGTTGACAGTTACACTACTGGTGTTGTTGGGTGTCTTTTTCTAATTTGGTGAAATGTTTGTTTTACTGCATGTTACTGCTGGAAATGAATTATTTTGCAAAAATTACTGAAAAAGAACCAAACAATTCAAGCCTGAATTTCAGAGGAATTCAGACTTGAGTCTGAATTCAATCCAACTGACACATGCAGAGTACACTTTTTGGCATAAACAAATGAATAAAGTAATTACTTTTATTGCCATGAATAAAGATTACAATCAGAGCAACTTAAGAACATTCAATTGAACCTATCAACAGTTATAAATCTCTGCTTTGGTCAATAAATACAAAACTCCTACATATATCTCTGCTTCTGTTGTTGCTGTACAGAAGAACCTCTTTCTACAAACGACGACAGTATCGTTGCTAATCCATCTCTAGCTCAGCATCCTATCTGCTTTCTATCTGCCTATCTACCAGAAGAGTCTCCTGCTGCAGACTGACAGTGTCAAAACTGCAACTATCATCCCTAGCTCCATGCCGCTAATGCTGCGTCCACATCAAAATCGAAGTCAATGCAGCTCAGGTCATCCTCATCCATGATCTCTGGAACACCAAAATCAGTGAGATTTGGCGCCTCCATGACACCTTCTGGTAGAGAGACGATCATGTCAGGTGCAGCAAACTCACGCAGAGCACTCCGCAGCCCATCCACATCAATTATCTCGCCAAGATCATCAAACAGAAGCGAGTAATCAGCCATCAAGCCCTGACCGGCGCCGTCAGAAATCGAGTCACCAGCACAGGCATCAGCTTCAGCTTCTGGTGGAGAGACGAACATGTCGGGCGCAGCGAACTCGCGCAAAGCACTCTGCAGCTCATCAACATCGATTTCGCCAAGAGCATCAAACAACCGCGAGTAATTGTCCACCAAGCCCTGATCGGCGCCATCGGCAGCTGCAAGAGGAACGGTTGGTGACGCCGGCGCGAGGTCTTGGAGCAGAGCATCCTCTGTTTTCCGGCGAGCTCGGCCGCCGCCGTTGTCGTCGTGGCTGCTGCTCTGGTTCTCCGGCTCCCTCTTGCGCTTCTTGCCATGGCCGCTGAATCGGATGCGGTACAGCCGCGTCGCCGACGAGGCCACCTCCGCGGGGGCGGTGATGGCGTACTCGTGCATCACCCATCCCGAGCTCCCCTTCTCCCCATCGGCTAAGAAGCTGAGCACATACTTGCGCCACGCGATCTCGAGACCACCGCTGTCGGGGACGAGAAGCCTCTCGCCATCGACGACCATCCTCTGCCCCTGCCAGAACCCGCCTCCCTCCACGGTGCGCTTCTGCCTGCTCCCCTTGCCGTTCTTCGCCCGCGCCTTGCCAAAGAAGAACGCCTCATCGCCCCGTCGGCCGTGATCCGCGAGAAGCCTCCATGGCGGCGAGCTCAGGGGATCCGCGTTGAGGATGACGCCGTCGAGAGGAAGGGGATTACCCTGGATGCGCGCGAGGAGGTAGCCCCCGACGAGATCGCCGTCGCTGGGGTCGAACTTGAGGCCCGGAGGGAGCGAATCCGCCGCCGCCGCCGCCGCCATTGCTGGATCCGTGCGCTCGCTCGAGGAATTCTAGGGTTTTTAGGGTTTTGGGTGGAGGATTTGGTTGGGGGAGAGAGGAGGCGAGGGGACGAAGCGGCGAATCGAGGAATTCTAGGGTTTCTAGGATTTTTGGGGTGGATTTGGTTGGGGAGAGAGAGGAGGCGAGGGGAGGAAGCAGCTAATCGAATCAAATCGAATCGAGTGGGGAATGGGGATGGGGAGCAACGGATATAAGAGGGGATTTGAACTGAAGTCGGTTGCTTGGAAGCCTTGGCCTAGCCTGCGGTGCGCGCGGGAAAATGAGGTGAAGGCGGGAAGGCGCGGCGCTAGGTTTTGGGCTGTAAGTGGGCCGACCCGTAAACCTATTTATAGGCTCATTGAGTGGGTAACCCAGCGCCAACCCACTTGCAGCCTGAGCTGCGGAGTGTTTCCTTTTCTGCAAAATTTGATGAAAATATATTCTCAGAAATTTTGCTTCAATTTTATTTGGAATAAATTTCAAATCTTGACCTGAAATATTGTGCTGCTACTATGTATTTGCTTATGCACATACGTATGGCTGTATGGTTGACACTGAAAATGTTGTTTGCAGGTTGCAGCCTATTGTCACTTCCTGATGACTCCTGTTGGATTTTCTACAAATTTCACAAATATCTCCCCTTACAAATCTAGTTTAAATTTTTGTAATAGCTTCGGTATTCGAACTGAAAATTTTAGTACTGCTCAAGCTTACATAAGTATTGCCTATGGTCACACTGAAAATGATCACTCTTGAAGGATTTTATACCTAGCATATGAGTTACTCCATCCAGTTTTGTTTGTTTCAAGTTGATTAGGTAAAAAATGAGCTAACCAATGCCAGGGATAAGAGAGTACTATATCAAATTCAAGAGTAAATGACACTTTATACTGAATAAAGGGCACCTCGTTTACGTTGACACTGAAAATGTTATATGCATATACTTATGGCTTTACGGTTGACACTGAAAATGTTGTTTGCAGGTTGCAGCCTATTGTCACTTCCTGATGACTCCTGTTGGATTTTCTACAAATTTCATAGATATCCTCCCTTACAAATATATTTTTAAATTTTATAATAGCTTCAATATTCGAACTGAAAAATTTAGTACTGCTCAAGTTTACATAAGTATTGCCTATGGTGTTACTGAAATTATCACTCCTGAAGGATTTTACACCTGACATGCATATGAGTTACTCCATATGACATTACTTGGTTGATGACAACCAACGGCATCTACACGGCGCGTTCGGCATACCGCCTCCAGTTCATCAGATCCCCTTCCTCTCCTATGCCGACCCTTGTATGGAGAACGTGGGCGCCTGCACGTTGCAGGTTTTTCCTTTGGCTGGCATTCCAGAATCGACTTTGGACTTCCGATCGGCTAATGACTAGGGGTTGGCCCCACTCAACGACTTGCAGACTTTGCAATACCACTCCAGAAACCAGTCACCACCTATTCATAACTTGCTCCTACTCACGCTGGATCTGGCAAGCTTTGGCGACCTGGTTGGAACTTCCACTTTCAGCGCCGACTGCTACTATTCTTGATTGGTGGTACGCAGTTAAATCTACTACGCCAAAACCGAAACTGAAGGGCATTTTCTCCCTCATGAAGCTCACAGCTTGGAGTATTTGGAAAGAGTGCAACAGACGTACTTTTCAATCTACAGGCCTTAGCGCATAAGCTCTCTTCGGCTTAATCAAGGAAGAGACTCGTCTTTGGATTGCGGCAGGCGCAAAAGGTCCTGCTGGAGTAGTACTCATACTGCGAGATTTTACCTTATCTATAACAAGTCTTGTACATAAACTGCTCTCCTTCTTATAATATAGTTGGGCAACCAAATCTTTCAAAAAAATATGAGTTACTCCATCCAGTTTTGTTTGTTTCATGTTGATTAGCTAAAAATGAGCCAACCATTGTCAAACATATATGGGATAAGTGAATGCTATGTTAAATTAAAGAGTAAACTACACTTTATACCGAATAAAGGGCACATTGTTTCACTTTGTACTCTATTGCACTATATTATTGAATAAAATTTTGTAAAGCATGGGGAAACTTATAAAATATTTTGAATTTAAACCATGTTTAATTAAGTACATTTAGATTTTATAAAATCTTATAGGTTTGATGACTTATTATGATGCAAAATAAAGCTTATTTTAATACACCTTGGTGTAAAATTAAAATATGTAATAAACCTGGTTCAAAATGAAACAAGGATACAATATACCCTGTTGCAAAGTATAATTTATTCTAAATTCAAACAGGATACTGCCGTGCACTTGTGCTACTGGCACTTATCCAGCCAGCCGAACAGGCCCATAGAGTTTCAGTTGTACAAATGGAACTTGGTGTTTTATCAGGTTCAGAGCAATAGAGTCCAGGCCCCCTCAGGCCCTCATTGAGTCATTGTGAAAGTAACCGTGCAGAGAACAAACATGGCAAAAATTCCGTTGAACAAACATGTAAGTAGACCACAATACACGTGGTTAGCTGAAATTTACTTAAAAAAAAATCAGAGAACAACAAACCAACGCATAAATGGGCCTAACTTTATTTTTTGGGCTTCCATCGACCCGACCTACGGAGAAGACGCAAATAGACTGGGCTGGATTGGAGAAGACGACATTGCAAGGCCCATCCAAACAGCGGCCGCGGGTCTTCCTCTCCCCGCCGCCGCTCTGCCTCTCCACTCCTTCTCCAGTCTCGCCGCCGTCGTCCGCGACCTCGCCGCCGGCGCCGCATTACCCCGCCGGTACGATCCCTGTCGTTCTCTCGCGCCCTTCGGATCCACCATGTCTTAATCACCCGCATCGCATCGCACTGCATTTCTTAGGAGTGATGGAGATTTGAGAATTTCTCGTGTTTGGTTGTTTGCAGATCGAGGCGGGGGGCATCCGCATTGTCAAATGGCGTCGCCGGAGAGGATCATGAGGAATCCGTCCCCGGGGCTCCCCCTCGACGACGCGCTGTTCGAGATCTTGCTGCGGCTGCCGGCGAGGGACATCTGCCGCGCCCGCGCCGTGTGCCGGTCGTGGCGCGCCATGGCCTCCGATCCCCTCTTCATCGGCGCGCACGCGTCACGCCACCCGGGCCCGTACATCGCCGCCACCGCCGTCGATGATCCCCGCGCCGTCGACATCAGGAGGATTCACATCGGCTTCAGGGATTTCAGAGTGCAGCGCGCCCGCCTCGACGCCGTCTGCTTTGTTGAAGGGCTCAACCCATTGTATGTCACCGTGATGAATCCGGCCACTGGATCTGCTGCTGCTTCTTGTGCCTCGGTGAAGAGTATCTCAGATAAGTATGAGTATTTGCTCGAGAGATGCTATGTCACCATGGATTCATGTGCTTTTGGGAAGGTCCCCTCTACGTACGGGAGAGTACAAGGCATTCCGATTCCTTCGTTCTGGACCTTCTTGTATCCTACAGCAGCTATGCGAGGTTATGACCCTTAACGGCAGCGGGGTTTCGCAGTGGAGAGCAATGCAAGTACCTCCTGTCCCTGTTTGTTCGAGTAACAATATGACTAGTGTGGTCATCAATGGGGTTGTGTACTTTTTGTCTGAATTTTTGATCCCCTTTTGCAAATATGATGATCTGGTTGTTATACCAGGTAGCATAGTTCCATTTAACCTTGAGACAGAGGAATGGATGGGTATTCTAAATGGACCGAAACCAGTTACTGATCTCTACAGGGAAGATATTATGGGAGTCATCTTCTCAAATCTTCAAGCTGAGCAGCTTCTCACAATAACCGATTTGAATGGATCCTTAGTGACAGTGCATGCTGTATGCGGATCTCGTATGGACCTATGGTTTCTATCGGACTTTGAGAAAGGCCTCTGGATGAAAAAGTACAGCATAGATTTCCCATACAATAGGCTCAGCACTTATCCTTTGCTGTTATTAGATGATGAAAGGATTGTCTTCCTAGTGCAAGCAACTAATGAGCTATAATGTTACGATCCAAAAGCAGGAACTTACACTCATATGTTGAAACTGGAGAATTTCAGATCTGTTGGTATTTATACTGGAAATCTATTGAGTTTGGGATGGTTTTTGCTGATCATGTAAGTATTCATTTACTTATGATAACTTTATACTGCATTGCAATGATAGCTCCTTTCCGATGGTATTGGTGGTACTATTTTTTCTTTTGGCATTTGGGTTATGGATCCACTCTCCTTGATTTTGGTCTTAGCCCATGGGAGCTTCCCAATAAAAGTAAGTATACATGAAAAAGAATCAAAGCATACTAGTTTTTGTGTTTAAAACGGATGATAAATATCTTAACCAATTCCATGATTTCATCAGATTTGTTTTGTCATGCTTATTGTATGTACAAACTAGACACCAGAAAAAAGGCGATGAAATAAAACAGAGTGCATAAATACCCATACCATTCATTACACTTTTCTGCTGCAAGCAGACCCTGTATTTAACAGTTAGTGGTTCTCCCTGCAAATGATAGCAACTGATGTTTAACTAGTTAAATATTAGATTAAGATCAGTACCTGAGAATTGGAGTATAAAGCAGTTGATCCTGATCAGTGTCTCATCCCTTCCACTTCCTTTGTTCCTCTGATTTTAGCCTAAAATATAACAGGGCGTCCATTGGTTTTATGTTCTTAATATGTGAATGTGGGTGCTTTAGTTCTTTCATTCAGTCAACCAAATTAGCATGGTAAACACTTCTTGAGCCGTGCCTTTCTTATTGCTCTATTGTATGCATTGACATTCTTATTGTATATTGATACAAGCAGCCCAACCCAGCAGGTATGTTGATGTTTGTCTATGCAATCAAAGTATTTGTTCATTCTCCTGGTAGCACAGTTAAGATATGATAAAGGGAATCATATTGCGGGAGTGCTAACAAGCTAATTCTTTGAGTTAGCTTGCTATTTTCATGAGAAATAAAATTGACTAGTTAAAGTTGGTGATTATCCTCTTCCTGCAATAGACGCCGCGGGAAAAGTGTTGCTAAATTTCTCCATTTGTCCATTTCATATGCGATTGTAGGTCGAACCAAAACATACTACTTTTTATTGCTCTTGAGATTTTTTTTTTCTATTGAACATAGACCCAATTTAATATACAAGTCATTTTATCTTCTATATGAAATGAAACATAGTCATCCTGCATTTTTGAAAAAAAAAGTCATCTTATCGAGCTGATAATATTATGTTCTACAAAGCATGTTTCTTATCATTTCTGCAATTTAGTTTCCCCTGACTTAGTGTACCGACCGCATGTGGTCATGAAGCATGTAATTAATTCTTGTTCTTAGTATTCCGTCGTGTACCGTGATAGTTTTGCACTATTGGTAATGAAAGGCAATATTGTGCCCCTAGCAGGTATTAACTATTGACCACTCTAGAATCCTTTCTATAGGTCCCTGCGGCGTTGCCAATCCTCTTTTTATCATTTGATTCATTGTTAAATATCATACATAGTCTTAAATATCTTATAAATTTTTTTATATAAGATGAATGCTTAAACATATGTCAAAAAGTTAACAGTGTTAAATATTTTGGGACGGCGATCGTCCCTCCCCTGCATCGCTGACCGGTACACTGCCTCCATCGTCCGTCCCTACCGTCTCCTGCAATAGCACCTCGGGGATCCGTGAGCCCTCGTCCCTGGTCTCAACGGCGGCGGTAGCGACGATCTTGCAGGAGTCGACAAGCTTTGTGGGTCGAGGCATGGGCCGAGGACCTGGAGCATAAAGCGGGTGGCAGAGTCATCGGCGACGGTCATGGCGCGGAGCACTGACGGGCGGCAGAGGCCCTGCATGCGCTCAACGAGCTCGAACTCACCGCCACCAACAGGATCGCGGGGCCTGGTGGAGTAGGAGAGGATGGAATAGGATTGCGGCGCCGGATCCATGACTGGATTCAGGAGGGGATCTAGCCAAAGCAAAGATGAGATAGGGAAGCATGCGCAAGAAAGAGCAAACCAACCGTTTTCTGTGGTGACACAGTTTTCAATTTAAGAGTATAGGTTTTTTTGTTGGAGAGGTTAACTTTTTAAACCCAAAATTCCGGTTAGGAGTCCTATAATCCTACTGATTACACAGTAGTCCTACAGTTATGAAGTGATGATACTGAGGAGAGAACGGCCTTCATTCGTCTACTTCGCCCTCAATCTTCAGTGCTTTTTTGGAACACGAATTTGAAAGGACAGGAAAACACAAGATTTGAAATGTCACGTAAGCTTGTTTAGTTGCCAAATTTTTTGTCGAAAAACGTCACATCAAATCTTTCGACATATATATGGAGCATTAAATCTAGATTAAAAAATAAACTAATTTTATAGTTTATATGGAAATCGCGAGACAAATCTTTTGAGCCTAATTAGTTCATGATTAGGCATAAGGGCTACACTAACCTACATGTACTAATGACAGATTAATTAGGCTTAATAGATTCATTTCGTGGTTTTTTGTCGAGTTATGAAATTAGTTTTTTATTCATGTCTGAAAATCCATTCCGACATCTAGTTAAACGTCCAATGTGACACCTAAAATTTTTTGTTTTGGGAACTAAACAAGGCCGTATTAGCAAATCCCACAGGAACTCAAAACAATTGAATATGAATGTGGGACATATTATGTTTGGATGGCCGAATTTGATGAGATTAACAGAGAGAGAAGAGAGACAAAGAAAGAAGATGCATTGGACATCTCAAAAGAAAATAAAGAGGTCTGAGTTCATGGGAAATTTTCCTATGGAATTGGTGCATTGGATAGCAATCCATATGAATTTCATGTGCTCAAATCCTTTGTTCCAAAGGTGACATATAGGAAAAATTTCAAATATTTAAAATCCTTTGAATCTCCTACAATCCAAAGGAGTGCTCAACGTGGAGATTTGACCTTCAAGCACAAAGGTACACCAACAAGAAGAAGAAAAATCAAAAGGTGTTGAAAATTGCCATGGATAAGCATACTAATACTATCAAATTGTTTCAAGTTGTGCATTCTATGTGAACAATGCAGATGTCCTGGCTAACAGTAGAATCATTCAATAAGAACGGAATTAAAGAGTTTCTCTTTGATGAATTGATCCACCACCGACATCAGAAACAGAACCAAAGGCCTATCTTTGTTGAATTGATGAAACGCTGGTATCAGAAATTGAATCAAAGAGTTTCCATTAGTCACCAACAGAGCATATAGCTCTGCTTAGTTTAGTGAGTACTCTGCTAAGAAAGGAAGCATGAAACAACAAAAAGAATTAAAGGAAATTACGTGGCCAAAAAAGCAGCAACACACTAATCCATGTCAAAAAAGATATTGACCTGACGAGTCTCCAACCGTCAGAACAGTGATTTCCATCAAAGCACAAGTACTGTCCTACTGAATGATGTGAGCAACCTTCATTCAGTTCAGAGATGAGTTTTAAATTTTCTTCGTGCACTTTAAAAGAAGATACAACAAGGACCAAAATATGAGCTCATCATTATCCAGTTATCCAGAAATGCCATAAACTTTCTTTCAGTATGCTTTCTTCTCAAGAATCCAAAATGTCCTCGCCAAAAGTGTCAGATGATCAATTCATCAACGATTTGTTATCCCCTTCAAACTCGAGTAACCTACAAGGGACAATGAGTGAGCAAGAAAGTCACAACGATGAACAAAACTATCCTACCATCTCATGGATGTATATTAAAAGAAGACTGCAATAGTACATCATATCTAATACATCCACTATTGTATCGCGATTCAGACATCCACTATTTATTCAGCACATAACAAATTACACCAAAATATAGAAGACTCAACAATAACACACTAACTAAACTTCGTACCATAACACGCTAGTCTACCTCCTTTTTTTTAGGCTGCTAGCCAATGGACGTCCGGTATTATTGACACAAGATTTTGGTATCGGCTTGAAACCCGATGGAGAGCTGCATCGGGTTGGTGTTGGATCAAAATGCGACAAACATAATACTAGTACTAGTAGTAGGTGATTAGGAGCTTAGGGGTTTAAGTATTTTTGAACCCAAAAAAAAAAAGAGTTACCAAACAAACAAATTCATGGAAAATCTGTTATGAGCTATATTTCACGAAGGAATTAGGGTATAGTCTCTCGTGCAGATCGAGAAGTGTACTTTAATCCTTATTAAAAAATGGACAGAAAGTCAGATCTGAAGACCAAGCACCAAAATAACCCCCGGATAAAACGAATCCGCCAAGACCATCGATGGCCAACAGCGTGGAAACTGCTCAAGAGTCAAGACGGCCATAAGCCAAAATCCAGAAACAGATGCAAAAGGATATGAGATGATTTCAAAAACCCACGTCCGCCGGCCATAAGATTCAGAGGGGAAAAGGATACCGAATCCAAAAAACATGACCAAAGATTTAAGAAAGAGGAGCGTCGAGGACTGCCAAAATCGCCGGACATATTTCATGGGGAAGGGAAAGAGATTATCAGAAGAGAGGACGAGATTATCTACAAGAGCGAAGAGGTTCAGTGAAGAAACTTTAGTGCGGCGGCTAGGGCTTCTTGAAACGCAGCTTATCGAGTGCCGGAGAAGAAGAGGGGTTGCGTTAAAGCCACCGGACTCGGCGTGCGTGCTCACGGGCTCACGTTTTCCATTCTTGATACTGGTACATGGTCTGATGGTCTTAATGGGCCTGAGGCACATGTGCTTACGTGGGCCTAAGCCTCCAGACTATTTTACATTCGTTTATTTGGGGATAAAGTCCTTCATTCTTGTTGTCAAATTAAAAAACGTCATTGAACCGTAGAATCGGACACGACGCATGCTCCAGCTTAAAAAATTAGTGCAAATATAGTCTTGCGGCAGTATAGTGCATGTTTTTGGCTTAAGTTAGCATGGGACCCACATGGGCCCTAAATGTTAGCAATCATTTTTATTTCTCCTCGGTGTGGTAGCTCTCGATGTAGTAATGCTCGGTATACTAGCTCACACCTCGGTGTGGTTGCTGTGGGTCTGGTATGGGTCTGGTAGTACTTGGTGTGGCAGAAAAAACGTCGAAAGATGTGCTTTACTGTCTATTTTCCACATTGAAGAGGTTTTAGCCGCCTTTTCTCTTGCCTAGATTCAATGAAACACTTTACAATACGAAACAATAGACAAAAGAAGTAACATTTAAAAATCACCCGCATGATGGCTTGGTCAAATACTCAAATATGGCTTGGTCTAATACTCAAATATATAACAATTTTCCATGGATAAGCATATTCTTTGTGAACCGTGAAAATGCAAACGTCCTGGGCTCCTGTCTACGATAAACAGATTAATTCAACTAGGACTGAATACAAAAAGTAAAGTCTAAAGAGTATCTCTTAAATGAACTGCTGATATCAAAATCTGGAACAATGTGTTCCTCTGAAGCACCAAAAGTACCACAAATTAAACAGGTTTGATAGTTAGCTGTGTACATGTTATGAAAGGAAGCCTGAACGAACAATAAAGTTTACAAGGCGATTTTATTCCTAAAAGTAGCACAAACACTCAAGTCATAAAGAGGTCTCTCATAAACTAGTCCTCAACTGTCAGAAGATTGATTTTCCATAGGACACAGCTACGTACTCAAACAACAACGCGAATTACCCTCCATCAGTAAGCAGGCCCTAGTTCACATAGATGAGTTTTGAGCATCTTTTATAAATTTCAAATGACGAATCACCTTGTCTAGAAATGTCATCAGCTTTCTTCAAACAAGCATTCTTCTTAATAATCCAAAGATCCCCCCACCTTCTTCAATGGCAAGCAGCATCGGATCGATTCATCAGGAGTTTGTTGCCCCCTTGGAACTTCAAGTGCCCTATAAAGAGTAAAAAGGGAAGAACATGAAAGTCGCAAACATAGTTCGAATTATCTTACTGTCTCCTGGATATAAATTAAAATAACATTGCCTTTTATATTGAGCTCCAATAATATATGCACACTAGTCTTTTGATGTGATAACTATTCTAGAGCAGTACCTTGCATTTCAGATCAAAGACATGCCTTAGATGTGTCATCCTTGGATGACAGACAACCACCATTTATTCTGCATATCACAATAACTAAAAAAAGGCTATGCGCTATATACACATTACACAACTCTGAAGAGTCTCAAGCTTGAAAAAACATGGACCATAGCACATGCTAACATAATGCATCTTAAAGCATACCGGTAGCATTTCATTGCTGCATGCATCGTTAAAATGCTCCCTAATTTGCCAGCATGAGCAAGATGAACAAATACACCAACTATATTACAGCACTCACCTAGTCAGTTACAAGGATTCTCTAAACTCAACAGACTTCCTGTGTAAATACCAACATTTCTGGGGCCTGAACCACTCATGTTGAACACATTAGCACTGGTGCCAGTTCTTGGATCATAACTCTCGATAAATCCCCTTGCATGTGTTAACAAGATCCTCCCATCATCTAATACCAGCAAAGGATACACACTACTAAACCCAGTATACTGAACAGGCAAACTGTATTTTTTAACCCAGAGACTTGACTCAAAATCTGACAGAAACCAAAGGTCCATACACTCATTGTAAATATTGGGAGCTGTAACCAAGCAGCCATTCAAATCAGCTAATGATAACTGAATACCAACTTCAATAAAAGGCTGTATGCCGCCAACAGGAACGGGACCCGGAGTGTCCCCATCCACTCCTCTGTCTCGAGATTGAATGAAGCTATGCTGCCTGGTTCGACAGCCATCACCCCTTCAAACAAATCACTAGTGTTGAAATCCATCACGAAATACACAACCCCATCAACGGCCACACATTTCATGTCATTACTTGAACAGATAACAGCCGGAGGGTCCTGCATTTTTCTCCACATGCCAATGCTGGTGCCATCCCCATCAAGGGTGATGACCTCACACAACTGCCGATAATCAGGCCTCAAACAAGTGATACGAAGGGCCTTGTACTGATTCGTGGAAGAGACATGGCCAAAAGCATATGACTCGACTTGGCCAAAATTTACAGTCCTCTCAGCTTCAACTTCATCTGAATGACAATCCGGCAAGGCGAGCGAAACCCCAGTGGCCGGATTAACCACCCAAAGGCCCATGGGGTGGCACTTTCTTGTGAAGCAGACGACGTCGAGACGGGTGCGCAGCATTATGACGCTATCCTGGCCGTGCGGGAGCAATACACGGACATCGCCAGAATCATTGAGGCAAAAAATGTCAATTTCACTACTTGGAATCCGGCGAAGGACGTTGCCGGACAAATCCACGATCTCGACGCCGTGGCCGTGGTCGCGGATGAGGTAGTCGACGGCGAGGAGCGGGTCAGGATGGAATCCCCTATGCGCCGCGACGAAGAGGGGATCAGAGGTTAGGGTTTGCCACGAGCGGCAGACGGCGCGGAGGCGGCAGAGCTGAGAGATCCTTGCAGGGGAGCCGCAGCAGGACCTCGAACAGCGCGTCCGTGGGCAGGTCCCCCGAGTTGGATTCGGCGCGCAGCTTCGACGAAGCCATGGATGAGCGCAGGCCTGCAGCAAGCGAGGCCACCAAATTCAAGACGAATTTTAGAATCAATTCGTGCGAGGAAGTGAGGACAAGAGCGGGGGGTCGAAGGCTGTACCTTGATCACCGGAGGCGGTTGTACAGAGGGTAAGGGGAGGGAGCGGCCGGCGGCGGCGCCGTCGCCGGAGAAGAAGAGAGGCTAAAGCCGGCGGCGAGGCTAGTGGCGTAGTGCGTGCTCACTGCTATGGCTATACGGCTCCTTTTTTTTTTTGTGAGAAGATACGGCTCCATTCTTTGGTACTGATACATGGCCTGATGGGCTTAATGGGCCTGAGGCACGTGTGCTTAAGTGGGCCTGAGGCTTCATTTCGAACCATTTCGCATCCGTTTATATCTTTGGAACAAAAGGTACAGTAGACCACTTCTTGTCCTGCTTGTCATCCAACCAAATAGATTAAACAGTTTTTTTTTTGATAGTGAATAATCCAGTCTTTTTTTCACATAAGCTATAGCTAATTATTGCAATGTTTCTAATTGTAGATAAAAAAACTACAAACCATTATTGCAATATTCTCTTAAACCATGAGTGTAACTACAAAAGAGGCTGCAAGATAAAGAGCTTAAAGTCCTAGCACGACAATAGAAGTTATATTTATTAAAATCTATTTATAAATCTTCATTCAAAGTTATCAAACATCTGCATTACCATTGACACTAAAGTACGGCATACAGAATGAATTGTTGAATTTGTTATTTATCACACTTATGCATGTTATTGTCTCAAACATAGCCAAATTCAAATATAAATTTCAGAAAGATGACGGAGAGATAAATGATCAAGTATAGAAAACAAGATTGAAATCAACCAACAAAATAAGTAGTACAATCATCGGATCATCCCAATTCCCACAAGTTCTTTTTCCTCCATAACGCGTGAAAAACAGTATCTCATCAAGTCATCAACTGTCCACCTTGATGGCTTGATGTATGAAATTTGGTACATTTGGAAAGAACGGAATGCAAGAGCCTCGATTGCAGAAACTTTTCGCTTGAGCAGGTTTTCAACTCAGCGCTATCTGAAATACATGTTTGGAGGAAGGCGGGACCGTTGTGTTTCTCTGTTCATTGACATTGATCTCCTCATATGGGGTGAACGGCATGACGTACTGTCAATTTCACGTGCCTAGCTAGTTCAGTCAATATTAGTGAACGAAAACTGGAAACAGGGAGTTACCAACGGAAACACTCCATACAGTAACAGAGGTAGATTTCGGTGCTAATAAAGTACACCGGCCAAGAAAAAACAGTAACTTATATATGATGCTATAGATCTAATTTTTCCTAACCAGTAAATTGTGGAATCAAAGAAGACTCGATACTGTGCCACGAAAACCGACATAACGTTCGCAACGTATGCCATCCTGATCCTGGTGGTCGTATGTCCCGTGCGACACGGACTCGCTCTGACGTGAACGCGGTACGAGAGGTGCGCAAGACAGACAACAGAAATAGAATGGATGACCATGGGACTTGACAAAGGAAACAAATTGGAGAACAAACTAGAAAACAATAATTAAAAAGCAAATATGCAGGATTACAATTTAGACAACAGATCACTGTACGTCACTATGTATAATTTTGAACCGATCTGACCTGTGGCGACTCATATTCACAGCCTTCAGCTGGCCCACTGCACTATGCAGGACATTATTCTTGCAACCATGGAGCCGCACCTCCTCAAGTCTCTTCAAGTGCTCAATGCCATCAAGAATCCTTTTCTTCTCTTGGAAATTCATGATTAGGTTCTCGAGCTTTGGCATGGCACCTTCCTCAAATCCGAAAACTTGTGGCGTACCTTCATCAGGAAGTAAGAACAGCTCGTTGAGCAGCGGGAACTTGAAAGTGGTCCTTGCCACCAGCTTGTCGTCACTGCAGCATCTCCTACCCAAGATGATCTTCGACAAACTAGGCAACTTGCACAAGACACCATATATCTCGTCACTAGGAAGGTTTATCCACCATAATTCTATCAGAAAGAGGTGAGTGAGCGACTGCACCCAACATGGAATTCTGTCGATGGTGCCACGGATGTAGAGTATCCGAAGGAACTTTGGCTTCGAGGTGAACTCGAGGAGAAAATTCATGTTGTTTGCGTTAAAATGCATGCCATCCAGGAACAACTCATATAAGGAGCACCTGCCTATGGAGTTGGCATGCTCGGTGAGAACCTTCTTATTGGAACAATTGAAGTAATTGAGGACGACACTAGGAACTCGCAATTGTATAAGTTCACCGATCTCCTCGGCAAGTTGTGTGTCATCCTCACAGAGTTCAAGATATATATCCGTTGTAGGGCTTTCATTTTTCTAATGTGACGGGGTAGCCTTATGAGTATTGTCTGGTCATGCCTGTTGGTGAAACCCACACCGCTCGAGTTTCTCTAGATCGAGCAAGGATTCTGGGACCTTGTTAGGCAGTGTTCCATACAACAATAGTGTCTACAAATGTTGCAGCTTGTTTATCTGGCTAGGCAATTCTGTTATATCTGTTCCACTCAAGCTCAGGAATCTGAGTAGGAACAACTGGGAAACATGTTTCATATGTTGGTTTTGCAAGTCTTTACTATCTTGTAGGTCGAGCACCCTCAGTAGAGTAAACCTGGTTAGTTTATCCAACAACTTTTGATGCCCATTGGGGCAAAAAGTGGTCAAGGACCAGACGTGACCCAATTATGTGTTGTTGATCACAAACCCTAGCTCATCGCTTTGGAAATATAACAAGCTTTTACAAAAGTTATAGTAAAAAATTTTAAAATTTGACTATTAATTGTGAAAAAAATCAAAGGGTGTGTTTGGTTTGGGGATAGGTTGGAATGGGTTGGACCTGTCCTTGTTTTTTGGCTGAAACGGTTTCATTTTTCTGTTGGAGGGTTGGAGTGATCATGCTTTCTGTGTTTGGTAAAAGGGATTAGAGTGGAATGGAACGTAACGGAAGGATTGGAGCTGTCAGCTCCGTCCTCTTCCTCCTCTCCCTCTCTTCTCCTTTTCTTTCTCTTCCTCATGCGCATCTGCCTTCTTCCCCTCCCTCTCTCTCTTCCTCTCACATGCACTAGAGACGACGACGGAGTGAGATCTACGGGCGGTGACGGCGACGGCCTCTAAATCCGCGCGGATCCGAGCCGGCGGAGCGGGATCT
>CM002485.1:4720983-4732865 GCA_000325765.3 Leersia perrieri
GGATTACCCAAGTTCATCAATGCTTATATGCCATCTATGGAAGAGTATACATGTGAGATTTGAAAATGTATTTGCTTCTTGTGGGAACATCATCATAGATTGTATAGATGTATACTTGGCACCTGTTGAAAACCACCAGAAAATATGCCTCTACTATTCTCTCTACATTACTTTAATATTGCAAGGAAACTTTGTTCATGTACAGCTTGCTCATGCCGTTTGTTTCTCGTCCTTTAAACTTTTGAAAGCATGTGAAAAGAGAAAATTGCCTACCGCACCCTTCTGAAGCATAAGGTCCCATTTAAATGTCGATCTCGAGGAAAATTCAGTGGTACTCCATTGGGGTTGAATAAGGCTATCAAGAAAAAAAAAATCTTGTAACCTAACTTTATATGCCATTTTCTAAAACAACATTTATTTATTGATTGTGGCTACTGATCGAGAATAACAGAAGACGACATGTTTCTGTCAAACATGTAAAACAACAAAAAAAAAACTTGATTCATAGAGTAGGTATCATCTTATTGTTGTTTTATTTAATTGCCAATTCAATTTTTCCGTCTGAAACAATGAATGTTGGATGGATATTTTACATGTTTTTCATAAATTGTAACATGTTTTTCCATTGCAACACATGGGCAATCCACTGGTATATATATATAAATCTAGCATCACAAATATCCCTTTATTGCTGGTGCTGGATTTCCTCTTCAAAGTCCATCAGAAACCAAAAGATCCTTGATGACAACTGCTCGGTCAGGGTCAGCAATAGCGGTGGCAGTAGTTGTCTTACTGTGTTATTAAAATATTCTAACCGATATACATATAGCGAAACCATCATGTACTAAATCTTCCCGACCGTTTCAGCCATATTGATCATTTCAGACACGCCGGCCAAATGACGATAAAAACATGCCGTACATGCATGTTAACAAGATCTAGCCGAAATCAAAACGCACCTAGCTAAGGCTCTGATTCACGTGCACTCTTCCACATTCTACATAACGCACCTAGCCGGCCACTACGAACCAATGGCCAAAGTGCTATCCTTCCCCTACGTGCCTGTGTATTAGACACGCAACATTGATATTACCATGGTTGCACTATAGCATCTCCATCTATATTTAAACAGTTATCCAGTGCAGAGGTTAAAATTAACTTTACCGCGTATCACCTAATGCACCTATAAGTCCATATGTATTATAGGACCAGTATATTTAACACATGCATATTCCATCATGTTGACTAAGTTGACAAACAGTATGGACAGTCAATTCTTTAATTGTTTTTGGTCACATTTTATTCACAGATACATTTTCATGAAGTTAGTGATGATGGTGTAATTGATCAACGCTTCTATACTGCTCTCCCTCATCCTGAAATACATGACGCCTTTTCCTCAAAGTCAATATTTGAATGTTTTGACTAAAAATTAAACTAACAGTATGTGTTCTTTGTGTTATGTATATGATATTATTAGATTTATATTTGAAAGTATATTGACATAATGTTAATTTTTAGTCTTTGATAACATTGTATGACAATTTAATGCTCAAAAGGAACTATTGAAGACCATGTAAAATACTATTACGTCTTAGATTTTTTTTTGGATGGAGGGAGTATGAAAATCGCCCTAATGATAAATGTCATTACAATTTGATTTTATTTTCTATGTTATGGAAGACTTTTAAAATATTTGAACTGTACTTTTGATAAATTAAGACCTCATTAAACATATCTATGTGCATGAAATATTTGATTTTGTTCTTTGGACCTTTACGGGGAAAACCTAATACGAATATCCTGGTTGTTTGCCCAGTCATCGATTCATAATTTTTCATGGCCTTTATGTTTTGATCAATGCATGCATGGTGTGCTAGGATGCTTTTGACTTATAAAGAAAACCATCCAAAATTTAAATGGGACAAATATATGGAAATCCAAATTTGCGCACATAATTAAACAGAAGAAGGCCATGATGAAAATATGAAATGCATTTCTATGGGCTGCCTAGGGTACAAAGGCAGGAGGAATGAGGTGTCCAACCCCAGATCCCTAGCTGTTCATGCTATTTATTCCAAGAACACTTCCATCTTCCGGACACACGGAAACTGTCAACATACATGCATGCTGGGTGATTCTATAGTTGAAAGTTCATAACAGGATGTGAAACTAAATGTTGGGTTCACATCTTCTTTATTAGACATGTAATACATGATAGGTATGTTAAGTTCGAGGAACTAGTTGGATGTGATAGCCTTGAGGAAACATAATCTCTGAGATGCGCAGTACCTCCCCTCCTTTGATCTCCTTCCATCTAAAACAAAACAAAGATTTCCCAGCAAAAGATAAAAACAGTTAGAAATGTACTATGTCAATAAAAGACTATATAAATGAGGTTAACGATTTATGAATGAAGACTGGCATGCACATGTACTGATGTACTTGTACCCTGTCACCAATATATGGAGGAAGAGAGCGATAAAAAGCTTAGAAAACTCGGCACCAAGACACTGCCTGCTGCCTGCTCCAAATGGCATGTAATTCCTCATCATCGAGCTTCTCTTCTCCTGTATTTGGCATTGGCTTTAGCGAGTCAAATTGGATCATTGTCATATAAGCGTACAACCCAAGGAAGACGAACTTAGCAATGATTTAGTCTTGCAAATCACTTAAGAATGAATGTTGAAATGTCTTTCACTAACCGTCCACCTCCATGGGTCGAATTGGAGTGGATCTTCAAACAATTCTGGGTTTAGATGAATTGCGTGGCTAATCATGACTAACCACCCAGACGGAATTGTATATCCTAAAGAAAACCAAATATTGTAAATAATCGTCACATGGCCTGACATAGCTCAACTTTTTTTCTTATTGTTTTTGTGAGAGGTTTTTACCATTCACTTGCACGTCTGTTAGTGTTTTCCTGAACATTCCAGGTACAACGTTGCTAATTCAAGTAATTTCATTAATAACATTCAGGTTAAATAAGTTCATCAGTTGAGTTAATAAAAGCAAATACCATATATAATCATTATTGTGGCACCAATGATCATTCCAACATTGCATGCATTAAGTGAACTCACCTGAGCAGTGAATTTCAAGGACTTGTACTCCTCCCATGTGAATGCGGAATTAACGCCCCCTCGTTTCTTCAGTACCATTTCATTCTCCTCCTGGAATGGTTCTATGTTACCTTTAGGGACAAGTTCATAATGTTTATTTAAGCCCTTTAACTATACCCAGTGTCTAATGGTTTGTACTATACTCCCTCTAGTTTCGAAATTTTGACGTTTTAGGCATGATCTCGCATACCAATGAGTATTAAAATAGTCTCATGCAAATACTGATCACTAATCTTGTGTAGTCTAGTGGAATGAGTCTGCCAATCATATGTGAGCATGCCGGTTTGATTCCTGGTGTTGCTTCAATTTTCAACTTTTTTTACACGCGGCGCACACTGGCTGGAGAGACAAAAGTGCTCAATCTTATATAAGATGCATGCAAAGACGAAGTGCTCAGTATGCATGCATCACGGACATACTCCACAACGTCAACAACTAGCAAACACTGATACCAAGCCTAAAACGTCAAAAATTTCCAAACCAGAGGGAGTAATTGCTCTTCTTTGCTTGTCGTTTTATACGTTGGCACAATCTTCAATGTATATATCTCATCATTACTTTTCTTCTTTACCCAATAATTTTTATAACAAATTTATTAATCTATTCTTACTAGGATTTTTATTTTATTAACAATTTAGTCGAAGATGGACTGCATGCATTTTAGGGTAACATCCTCGTGAGAACAAACATAATAGTTGATTTTTAGACAAACTATGACATCCCGGTCCAATAAAAGTAGGCCCAAGTGTACACTGGGAAGGTGTGTGGAGGTTTTAGTCCCACCTTGCATAACTAGCTTAAGGTCAACCAACGTACAATAAGCATAAGTATAGGTGCTCCAAAATATCTACACTAGGTTAACATTTTTACGTGAAGTAGGAACAAAAGCATATACGGTTGGTGGCAATATGTACATCCACCCATCGAGCAAGTAGGCCCAGGCACATTAGGCCTCAAGGTGTTACAAGTGCAATAATCATGGGATGATACGGATTTACTCTTATCTGTTTTTTGATTAGTTTAAAATTTTAATATTTATTCCTAGGTTCCCAAATATAAATTGTTCACATGTAAAAGAATCATTAACTGTACTACATTTCCTGAATATAAACTATTCACATGTAAAAAAATGTACTGACCTTGAGCTCCTGAACAATTTTAGGATTGTCAGTGATGAATTTAAAAGCTACGGTCAATGTCGATGATATTGTGGCAAAACTCGCAAACATGAGCGCAGCAATTGCATCTATAGCAAAATTTTCATCAATCAATGGCTTTTCACTCTGTAGCTCATCAACAATTAGATCGACAAGGTCACCGTACTTTTTCCCAGGTGCATTTAGCCTCTCTTTCAGTAAATCAGTCAGTGTGTTCCGCACATTTCTTCTACCCTTCATTAGGAACAATCAGAATAATTGAATCAGTGCAAACTCTAGAAGTGTATGGTCCTAGTTAATATCCATATAACAGGTATTTGCATTTCTGCGGGATTTCGTACTGTGAACTGAAATAAATAATTTGATCAAATACCAATAGAAAAGAATGAACATGACTGTAGAAATAAAATCTATTGGCTCGGTTTCCTGATAATGGGGACTCCCGCATATGCTTCTTTATTTGAATTAATTATATTACAGTTAGTGGGTTCTCTTTAATATATATAATTAACTGGAGTACTATACAAGACCTGGCAGTAATTTTGGTTGAAAAAAATTACAGTTACTAAGTTATACTCAAGATGGTTTGGACCAAATAAATACCTGCATGCATCGGTAGAAAGATGTCCCTGGAAAATATATTGGGAAACTAAACATCCCCTGGAAGAAGTCCTGAAAGTTCTTTCTCAAATTTCTTGACTGGGTGACACTGAGGCCGGCCAGCTTCTTCGCTACTAAGTCAAAAATCATCTGCAAAGCATAAAACATAGTAAAACATTAGCACCATGGTAGGCAGAGATCTAAATACAGTGTGATATACAGTGACACGTCATAGTGCAAACACTTGGATTTTTTGTCAGAGTGGGTATCATATTTAGACGATCGCACGTCTGCCAACAAAATACCTTTGTTGGAGCAATATCAAATTAGCTATATAGCTAGCACCACATAGTTCAACGATAAAAAAAATCACCCGTTAATTACTTACATCTGATACACCGTCCTTCACATCGATGCTGGGTTTACTAGCCCATGAAGCGAAGCTCTCCCTCATGGAGTTTTCTAGTTCCGGAAGGAGCGATTCTTTCAGGTTTTCAGACCCGAAGAGCTTGGACCCTAAACTCCGGAAAAACTTAAGAACGGCTCCATTCAACGTGGTGAAGCTCTTCTTGCCAATGATGCTGGTTGCAGTTTGTGGATACCACAATTGGAAAAGCTTACCCTCTTGTTGAAATATGAACCGGTTCACCTCAGGATCTAAGGAAATGACCATGGGCTGGCCTATCAGGCTAGTCTTGAAGAGAGGCCCATACCTGATGGTCATTACATAAGAAATTCAGTTCAGTGGCAGGCCATACATATAATCTTGACCTACTCGATCCCTCCGTTCAGAATTGATCTTCATATAATAAGAATCAAGATGTTTACAATTGATTGTTATATAACTGCATGAACACCAATTTTATTGTAATGCAATCAATAGAAAATATGTGCATGCTGAGAGAATTATTGTGCCTGTTGTCTTAATCGATGTATGCATTATGAAAAAATGTGTGTATGTTATCAATGAAGTTTAACTCATCCTTGGCCTTAGTACACAATTCTTATGTGATGAAAAAATAGAACAGGAGAGTAACATTCAGATTACATTCCCACTTATTTTTTATGTTTGACGTTCGTTAGCTCAAAAATGAGTTAACCAATGTCAAACAAAGTGGATTCAAAGTGGATTTTTTTATTTTAAAAACTACATAGTATCATTTAATTTGTGTTATTTATTTTTTTGTTAAATTTATTTTAAGCATGACTTACAATTTTACATATTTGTATTAATGTTTTAAGTAAAACAACTGGTCTAACATTATGTCAATAATTAACGGCAACATATATTTAAGATTCATCTTGGGCTATGTATTATTACCATGGATTCAAAGTGGAGCACCCCTTATTCTATATTTTAACATTAGACCAGATTTTGTTATTATCAGAATGCTTTGGACCAGTGGTCCACCTGTCAGTGATTGTAGGATTTTTTAAAAAAAAATTGAGGAAGAAGACAGGAGCTCTGCAAAGGTTAAAAAATAGTTTTACAGTGGGAGGAGAGGGGTGGAATTATAGGTTAAAACCCAGGATGGGAGCTAAAGTCACTATGTAACTTTACCCCTAAAACCCGATCCCCAACTTTGGCAACATGCATGAACACACTCCTCTCCTCTCAACCTCAGGATAGCACCGCACAGTGGCAGCAGGGTGGAAAGCCAGGTGGAGCTTGGGGATTCGTGCGAGCAAAATTCGAGGAACAAACCGGGATGGCGTGGGCAGACGTTGAGACAAATCCCGGGAGATCAAGGTCAAAGACGAGCTGAACCACACCACAGGAAGAGATCGAACTTGGATCCAGGACGACACAATGTGGGTGGCGGAGCTCACGTGGCTCGATGCGACACCAGCTTGATCAACTCCGTTTGAGCACGGAAGATGATCTTCAAGTCCATCACTGACATATGGTCCTCGTCACTCTCACTATGCCGAACGTCATTTTTTCAGACAAGCAAAATTGGTCTTTGTAGGCAGGCGAGAGGACTGCTCTCTGTCAATCTTCGATCTTTTCAGGCGGCACCCCCTACCGCCTGCAAAGACACGATTTTTCCAGACGATGGATGGGTCCACCGCCTGGAAAAACAATTTTCTAGCATAATAAGTTACTGCCTTACTGGCCATGTTTGGATGAAGAAGAGAGGATCAGTTGGCACATGGCCATCGGCCATGATCGATGCTGCTAACAAGTAAAGTGGAGAGTTGGCAGCAGAGAGGGAGCTTGCAGCTAGCGGCAATGGAGGTTGAAGCATGGACTGGAGATAGATCGATGAGACTCTTACTACTACTGACTGACAAAGGGCCAGTAGTGTTCAGTGAAAACTTTTGTAATAATACCAAGCCCAAAGTGAAAAATAGGTTATAATATATATGTAGCCCATCATGCAACCATGTGGTAATAAAAACTAGTCCAACATGAAATTTACTCTATTTAAAGACAGATGGAGTAGATCTCTATTTAACCTCTTTAGTCTTTGCTTGTAGTAGCTTGACATGTCTGTTGATGGGCTTTCTCTGTAGAACTGAAATGTCTCGCCAATAATAGGGAAGCCCATGGAGCCAGGAGGAAGCCTCCCGTTGCATGGGGGATTCGTCCATTTGTATACCCAGTGAGCTAACCATCCTATGCATCCTATTATTAGGGTAACAACGCATAGAGCTGCGTATGAATACGAGCCTAGCAAAATATCGTTCTTCTCCATGCGCTGGCTACCTTGAAAGCCCACTATGTAACAGATCTTCTAGTTTTGTACTGCTTCACAGAGGAGATATCTAGATTATATAGCAAAGGAAACGTAGGTATATACTATATATCCATTGACCTAAATTGTATTTCATGCAAGTTGCAGATCTATTTTTTAGCGATGACGATCGACATGCAAGTTGCATATGAGTAAACTTGAAGTCATTTATATATATATGTTATTTCAAATCGTACCCTTTGCATCCACCAGTCAACTCGATCACAACCGTATAACACGTGCACGCAAAATGAATATATCCCTATATATGGTGTATATATAGTTGAACCAAAAGCTTAATATGCGTCGAAAAACATAACTTAAAAAATAATAACCTTTGGATCCCTGTGATAAATGCTTTCTGTAGTCAACAAAAAGAGATATCACATCTCAACTTGAGATGTACACACACAGTTTTGTTTTGTTGTTCAAATTAAATTCATCCAAATCTAACAGCTGGTGCATAAATCTATCCATGCACACTACATTAGCAGACAATCAGGGCCAGAATTTTCATGCAACAGGTTCGCAACATTGCATATTAATTAGTTCAGGTGCTTCGGCCGGTCTTGATGAGTAAACCTGGCAACACGTGAAAATTAGTGAAACAATAGTTTAGGGTTAAGTGATATCCAACGGAATATATTTGAGCGAATAAAATGAACTATATTCTATTATAAAAAGTCGAGGCCCCAGACATTGCAGGGTATTCCATTGTGTGGGACAAAATTATGAAGAATAGCATACAAGTGTGCTTAGGCTACAATAACATTTAGCAAGAATATACACACATTATACTCTTTTTTTGACAATATTGTAGACTAATATATGTCCAAAGACATTTTCTTTAAGCATCCTTGCCAACAATCACTGCTACAGAACCCCTAATAGGAGACGTTATAATAGGAAATGGCTTAGCTAAAAGTCACTTATATGGACTATTTTTCATCAGGGAGTAGTTAAAAAACTAATAATCAACACCTATTAGTCATATAAGTGATGGTTTTTTAAAAGAATCCAACACCAATAATATAGGTGTCATTTTTAAAAAAAGAACCGACACCTACGACGTCCCAATATAGGTGCCGGTTTAAAAAACTAATGGCACCTCTACGTGGTGAAGCCGAACCAACCGAGATGCTGCTGAGTGGAGCCTACGGATTGCAGTAGGTGCAGAATTTAAATCCTATTGATATTTTTCAAGTCCAATCAATACCTATTCTCTTCGCTCTCTCTCATTCTCCTCATCAATTGCGCCTTCTTACCACCGCCTTCTCGACTCCTGCACCACCGCTAGCTTCTCGCCACCTGCGCCTCCTTGACACCTACGCCGCTATTGGTGTCGGTTCTATTATTGGCAGTGCCAAATTGGTGCTAGAAGAAAATCCGGCACCAATTTATGAGCCACCACCTAAGTCCCTTTTTGCAATAGTGAACTAAGGAGAAGGATGTTGGACCAATGACGAGATCACAGATCAGATCATACTGCCAAATTGGCAACATACGACCTTATGGCATAGAACCCCCATGACTCCCTATGATAGAACCAGCACGTCTCCTGCGTTATATCTGCTCATTTCTATGTTTCATTTCTTTGGACGTATTGTTTGGACCGTTCGGTGGACGACGGAAGTCCCGATGCCCAGCACAACGTCAATGTCCTGTGTAGACTTTGTGAATTAATATAACAATATTCCATAGTATAGACTGACACGGTAGTGGTCAAACTATTGCTAAATGGTTATGCTGAAATCATCGGTTTTCAGGTTAATATATATAACAAAATTATTTTTTAATGGAAAGACTGCGCGGCAAAATTAATACCAGACATATGACACTACATATAGTACACTCAAATATTGTTGGCGATAAAACCGAGAGTGCTTAATCAACAAACTCAAATTATTGTGTGCCAATCAACAAACTCAAACTATGAACCAAGAAATTGTATTTATGTTCATTAATCATTGCATCGTGCCGACCTGAATAAAATTGCAGGACAAGCGATGGGATTCCAAAATTAACATGGCAATTTTATTGTTGTAATCTACGTGAAGCAATTCATCATAAGAATAGTTCCTAAAGTTTATGCAGTGAACAAAATCATGCACAAGTGAACTGAAATTGACACATTGACATAAACCACACCACATGTGAAAGCTGTAAATTTTCATGTTGTAAAGACTATTTAAATAAGAACACTACTACTGTTTTAAAATGTAGGATCATCTGACTCCTCGGAACTACTTGGAAGTTGGAACTGAAAAATGTATAGCACCCTTCGGTAATTCAATAAACTGATCTTGTCATTTTCCTTTTTTCCCATGTCTTGGCAGCACATAAATACTTCTTTGGTACATCATTGAAAAACCTAAAATGTTATAAAAAAAATGATTGATAGTAATCTATATGACATCTTGATTCTGTAGCCGTGGCAAACTGGCAATATGCGGTTGTAGGCAGTAGTAGAACACATGCAGATTCAATACGGAACGAGAAGAAATTTAA
The DNA here is from genome assembly GCA_000325765.3 of Leersia perrieri. Classification (NCBI taxonomy): domain Eukaryota; kingdom Viridiplantae; phylum Streptophyta; class Magnoliopsida; order Poales; family Poaceae; genus Leersia; species Leersia perrieri. The sequence goes on from CM002485.1 coordinate 4,731,112, forward strand.
GAGGTAGTTTGGATCTAGGGACTTTTTTTAAAATTCTTGTCACATCGGATGTTTGGACGTCAATTAGGAGTATTAAATATAGACTGATAATAAAACTAATTGTATAAATAAAGGCTAATTCGCGAGACGATTTTTTTAAGCCTAATTAATCTACGATTAGCAAATGTTTACTGTAGCATCACATTCGCTAATCATGGACTAATTAGGCTCAATAGATTCGTCTCGCGAAATAGTCCAAAGTATGGGGTGAGTTTTATTAATAGTCTATATTTAATACTTCTAATTAGTGTCCAAACATCCGATGTGACAGGGACTTAAAAAAAGGTTGGAGGATCCAAACAGCCTAGCCTCAGCCCTCAGCGCTAGTCCGGGCGGCTAGCGATAAGTGGTGCGGCTAGTTGCCGACTTGCGGCCACGTGGACGGTGATGCCGTGCATGGGTCCCCCGAAAAGAGGATGGATCGGCGGGTGGCGGTCAACGGTGATGGTGCGGTTATGCAAGCATCGATGGGGGCGGTGGTGACATGCGGCGGCAGGCGATGGAGTGTGTCACAACCTGAATACAGACAACTTCAGTTAACTTAAGAAAATTCAGAAGCAGAGGACTGAAGAGAAGAAACAGATGGTTTTGGGAGGTGTTATGAAGATCGGACGGCTCAGAATCAATCTAAAAACATTGGACGCTTGTTGTCGGCCCCGGATTTTGAAGTCCTGAAACCTACGTGTTCCCTCGTACCAATCCCTGTATCAGTAGTTGGTACTTCACGATTACAAGTTGTTGATAGCATCGCAAATATGCATAGGGAATTCCAAAGGAATGGCAAGGCATCGCATTTGCTCAAAATTTTACTCAAATAATATTTCAAGCCTATGACCTAGCAAAGACTGGTTCCAACTTTTATTCCAAGATTTTACCCCGGCATGGCTCTGTCGACCATACCTCATCCCCTGAGGTAGGCTACCCATGCCGGCCCATCATTCATGTTCTGACAGCCCCTTCTCATCGCCTGAGAAGTCGTCAATGAACAAGCCATCCTCTTCCTTTGCCCATTTTAGTCAAATTTGCTAGCCAAGAGTTCCACATGTCCTGGTGCTCCTTTAACCGCGAGCACGGCTACTCGAATAGATTGTTTGACTCACACTGCAGTGGATGTACGCTTTACCCGTGCTCTTTGACGTTGCCCAACACATGAGCCTAAATTCCAACGAATGGAATGTGTCACAGCATAACATTTCAATTTTCTCGTAGTGACGACAACCGCTCCATGAACTTTATTCCTCATGCACTTTGGGCGCATACGGTTTTCATGCAAGTGAGAGGAGTTCTGGCGCTCCCATGTCTGTAAGTCCTAAATCCCGTATCCCGACGATTCATACTTACAGACCCGACAACCACCACCATCATGATCGGTTATCGCCCCCACTCGGCCACTTACTTTATTATGTCTATACCCATTCGAGAAACACACGGTCGTACTGGGATCGTTTCATGTGCTTGCACCAAGGCTCGGTCCTTAACTGGTTAGGACGGAACTTACCCTCTTGCTCTCTTGCTTCCTGCAAGCCACCCTTTCCGTCCACCTTTCCGCCTCAACCTTATTAATAGTTGAATTAGTGATTATGCTATCCTAGGTTTCAATCCCAGATGGTCATGCGGTGCGCTCTGCAGCACATACCATAGTGACCACTCCTCCCTGGAGTGACACAACAAAATATCAACCACAATGTTATCCTGAAGTATGAATAATTATAATA
>CM002485.1:4732965-4757115 GCA_000325765.3 Leersia perrieri
AAATAAAACATTTGCAATAATAGGTTCAACATGAGAGGGGTTTGATGTTGATAATGACTTGCCTTGCTCCTGGTTCACTTGCTCGGTCTCCTCGAACTGTTCTCCCCCAACGTCAGAATCTAAATTACGACAAACTCTTTAATTTGAATTCAAACTTGAATTCAAATAGCCTACCGTAAACTTTATAAATCGACAAAAATCCAAAAAGTATCGTGCCAATGGATAGCCTTGATTTTAAATAAATCTTGGTTCTGGTTTCATCTAAGTCGAAGTAACAATTTAAAAGTTATGATTTTTCAATGTTTATAATCTTAATTAAAGACGAGGCAATACTGTTCATGTTTATGAAACCTTCCAAAAATTATGAAATTTGTTTATTTAGATAGATCTGATTTTGAATTTAGGTTCAAGTTTCATCAAATTTGGAATTCGGGTGCTCAAGTTATTGCAAATCTAATATTCAAATTTGAATTAAATCGAAGTAATTGTAAAAGATCACTGTTCATATGGGCCGCGGTCAACCAGAGGCAAACGGGCCGATGTTCGCGGGCCGGGATGACGCGGCTGCCACGCGAGCGCCACGTGAGGTCCACGTAGTCGCCACGCAGACGCGTGGGGCCCACCTGTCGGCGCCCTTTTACTCTTAATCCGACATATTAATTAAGCTAACTAATGTTTAGCATTTACTAGCACATGATTAACACTAATTAACACAGGATTATGTCCTAATGAGGATCATTGTCCGATCCTGACAGGTGGGACCCACATGTCAGGTCGTCTTCAACCTCGCGCCGACGGCGAGGTCGCCACCAGCGTGGCTCGCCGGCGCAGGGTAGCGGTGTGCCGACGGTCGGAAAAAGGTTCGGTCATAACCCCGAAACCTGCCACGCTCACAGCCGTCCTGTCCGCGACGGCGTAACGTCGGCGTGGTGGCGCGACAGAACGGCGGCTCAGGGTCGCCGTTGCTACCCTACTCTTGTGGGCTTTAAGCCTATATTCTTGGCCCACAAGCACCGCATCGATGCACACATACTACAAGGCTAGATAAACACCGGCATCGTTGCCGCCGGGGTAGAGTTCACCGGCGACCCGACGGCGGCGGAGGGAGGTGATCGGGGCTTAGTGTGCTAGGGTTGGTTTTAGGCAAAATTGCTTGAGGGGAAATATAGGTGGGTGCATGAGAATGCTCAGGGACATGATCTCACCGGCGGAAATGGTGTGACGGTGGAGAATCGCGTCGGCGAGGATCGACTCAGTGGTTCACGGCAACTGCTCGACGAAATGCGCGAACGGCCCGCCGTCGTAGTCCCCGGCGATCTCCTCCTCCCCCTTGTTGGTGTACGGCTGCTCCGGCTCCCCGTTGTCGTTCGGCTGCTCCTGATCCTCCTCCCCGTGGCTGCTGCTTCCCCGGCGAGAGTCTGGCGTTCCTCCTTGCTGCGGCGGCGGCGCGAAGCTCACTGCCGCAGAGGCAGTGGCCTCACTCCGAGAGAAGACAGGGAGGAAGAAGAAGAGAGAGTGATTTGAGGGAGAAGGGTCGATTGGTGTGGGGAAAAACGAAGGCGGAGCTCGGCTTTTATAGCCATACCGTGGCTGGCCAAATGATGGCGTCCGGCGCCATAGCGGCGTGGGCACAGTGTAGGCCGGCGGCGTCGCCCGGTCTTAGGCTCCCACGTTGCGCACGCTCGTACCAGACCCCGCCAACGGTCGCGGCGTGGGAGGCAGGCGGTGCGCGCGGCACATCGTGGCGTCCGACGCATGCCGCATGTCGCCCGGTCGCGGTTGTGGCGTACGGTGGTGTACGACGGCGGGGACGTGGAGGTCGCCCGCGCGTACGGAAGGAGACAGGCGCGCGGCGCATGCGGGCGCGGTCGCCCGCTCGTCACCCGCGAGTGGGCCCCACTGGTCAGTGGCGCCTCCCGTGGAGCGAGCGAGCGCGCGTATCACAAGAGCGCGGCCAGCGGCGGGAGCGTGAGGTGGGCTGCTGGGGCTGTGGCCGGAAATGGGCCGAAAAGAGGAAGGGAGGAAAGAAAATGAAGGAAGAAGAGAGAACAGAAACAAAGTCTAAGTATGGTCCTTCATCCAATTTAATTCCCCTTCCAATTGTGCCTTGAATTTCATCATATGGCCTTCTTGCAATTATTTTTAATGAAATGTAAATTCCTTCTTAATTTATTTGTAGGCACAATTAGTTTTGCGAGTATACTTTATTCAAACCCCTTATTAATAAGAACAAGGAAACTCCAACACGATGCATTTTAGTTATCAAAAGTTTTTAAAAATCTCAAAATTTTGGATATTTGATTTAAGCAAATTTTCAGGGTGTTACACTTGTGGCCCCGCACAAATACTGTTGACGTCATCGTTTTGTCTTTATTTCACGTCCATGTGCTGTTTACTTTAATTTCAGAACTTTAGCATGTCTTTGATGTAAAACTCATGATTATGATCAAGCTATATAAGCTTAGATCCAGGTGGAATGAAGGGATCAAGACGGCATATGCTATTCTCTTAGTTGCTAGAGTAGTTAGAACCCTAGTTTAGTTACTTCACCCTTCTACCTTAGCTGTTTGTCAGATTTACAATCAGAAATCGAATTAACTGAAATCGGGCCGTGACAGAGTGGCCGCGTGAGTGGGCCCGGAATGGCCGTGATTGTCGCATATGTGTGGGATGCGGAGACGTCTGGGACAGGGAGGATCCGACGTTAAATCACGACCATTCGTTTAACTAAACCCGACGGTGCATATGTGCTGTTGGAAACCATACTGTAAATCCAGAACTAAACTCCTCCTACAGTAGTAGAGATAACTTCGCACTTACTCTAGGTGAGTTATTAGTTTGCATTTACAGTACCTTAAAATTTGCGGGCTTTCTATTATATATATTGGTGCGAGGGCTCATATTCCTGTACCTCCCGAAGTAAGATGTCATTGATTACTGCTAGTTATTACCAATTAATAGACGAAAATAAGGAAAGAAACAATGTTTTTTTGCATGTATATATAAGAAATCATATATATTAAGACCTTAAATAAATATGTCAATAGCATTCAATATTCGAACCGAAGTTTTATTTGCCAGTTTAGTCAAATGCTATTTTCCATTTGGTTACCAGTTAGCAATTAAAATTTTGAAATAAGTTCAGAATTTCAAGTTATAGTTTTTTCACAAATATAATTTTTCAGTGAAATTATAAATACTTTGGATAAAACTACCGTACGTATTCATGGTGCAAATGATTCTCATCTTGTTTTTTTCCTGTCAAATTCATGCAGGAATTAAACGAAAGAAATTCATACCTTCTGTACACTGCTTTATATATATTTCAAATAGAAATAACCCATGGCGCTCAGAATTATAATAATTCCAAAATTGAAATTTTCTAGTGCAAATAACATAATACACATTATATATATATAAATATAAATATTACAAAAACTTTTTTAAAAAAATAAATGATCTCAAAGACTCAAACGTTGGTTACATGCAAAAAGGCTATATCAGTTCTTAATTATTTTTTGACACTATCAGTTTTTAATATTAGACGCCAAGAAAGTGTGCATCAGTACTTTTCTCTCTTTTCTGACCGTTGACGAACAGCAGCCGGCGACCCGGCGTAATGTGTTGCAGCAAGGCAGCATCTATGCCGATCAGATCACGCTCCAACAAGTTTTTTATATTTGGACAGAGAGTTGACATTGTAAAGTGAACCCCTAAAATAACGTCGTACGTAAGTAAGATCGATCTGGTTCTCTTAATATTGATTGATGTCTGGATAAGCAAGCGGAGCATCACATGAATTAGACGAGAGATATAGACAAAAGAATAGGTTTCAAGAGATTAGCCTTTGTGCCAATTTTTACTCCAAAACCGTCGTGACATTTCAAAAGGCACTTCAATCCTTAGATCTAAAGATGTGCAATTAATCTATTATTCCAAATGGCCATATGGAAAAAAATTCCAATAAAATTCAACTCCTATAAAAAATTCTTCAAGTTTCCTTTTTTTTTTGTAATAAACAAAATTTTGGCGAGAATTGGAAAGGTATCCGTTTGATCACCAGAGTTGCATTATACCATTCAATTAAGCCAAATATTTGGCATGCCAAATTTTTACTACCAACAAAACAAAGGCTTATGTTTTGGTTGCCAATCTTTTGACTAGGTTGAGTGTGAATGCAGTCCAAACACACCCTAAATCCTTTGAATTATCTTCCTATATTCTCCTTTGGAACCAAAATGAATGAACCTTTCAGAATTCCTATGGAATGGACAAATTTATAGGAATTTTGGAAGAAGACTACAATGTGCTACAAGCTCAGCTCATGAAAACTTTCCTTTGTATCATTCTCTAAATTCATTCATATAAGTTTCCATGTGAAGCATCCAAACAATGCAGTTGAAATTTCTGTATTTTCGCATTTGTTATGGTTGCACTGGCATGCCATCATGATTCATGGGTTTTTCCCCTCGTTTTTCAATTCTAAGAAGTAACCATTATCCCTTCTACATCATGTGCATGAAACATAGTAATTGGTGCATGTTATTGGTCCCAGGCCATACCTTTGTTATTTACATGGTCCAGTGGTACATAAAAAGGATTTCTGCATTGCAATACAAGAATTATTTACCCGGTCACGTGTAGACCACTCAACATATATCAGAGTCTTCACAAGATTCATGATTGAGCATACCATGAAAATTAACATGGCATTGCCACCGATAGAAGTAGTACCAAATTAACAAGTGTCATGAAATTGATATATATTGGTTCCTTTTTCTTTTGTTGCAAAGATTGACACAACTCATCGATGTAGCCAACAATTACTAGCACTAAGTGTTCCATGAAAATAAAATCGAAAGCCTCAAAGGATCCTGCACAATATGGGCTTTTGCCCATACAATCTTTGGGAGGGGCCTTTTCCAATTTTAATGAGTACTTTGTAGAATACATATCGGCAATGTGCAAATAAGTTTTGTAATGAGAACTCAAATTTGTGTCACCAAGCCTTGCATTGCAAACACCATTTCTTGATTTGATCCTTTTCTAATTTCAATATCGTTCAAATCATGTGCCTCTAAAACCCATGAGCTCTTGTATTTCAAAAAATATATAATGGTGCTTGAAAGAAACTCCAATAGCACTCCATAGATATGAAATTTGATTAAAAAAACAAATGCAAACAGCATTACCCTTAGCAGCAGCAACAAGAACTACTTTGGAGTGGATCTGCAAAGCAATGAATATTTGCAAGAGACTCCTTGTAATAAGTGTTTTAGTTCCTTTAATTTCATCTTTACTAACTCTATCCTTGCCCTCATATTAAGCAAGACTCAATCAATGATTTATAGCATAGCCTTAATTGCATTTTTAGTGATAGAGAGAAGTGGTATTAGGTAAATAAATAACTCGAAGGAACCATGTGCTTCCTACTTTACCATCATAACGTAAGGAAAGAGCTTGTTGTGTTCTTTTCATAGACGTCACTATATTCATCAGCTCTGCATATTAATCAATGATGCAATGATAGTATTGTTAATTTGATCACAAAAATACAACAATACAAAAGAGTAAAAGAATAACATATGATTTTAGTTACGATTATTTACTTTTTACTTACCAAGTATTAGTTTCAAAAGTATGGGATACCGTCAGACCTACTTTACATCACTGGAAAACATCATACTTACTCCTTGCCTCCTCAGAGTTCTTTCTTTAACCCACGAGTTCTACTTGGATAAGAGGGCACCTTGCCAGTCTAAATACAAAGTCTTTATAGAAAGGAAATGCATCAAATACAAAAGGTATACATCAAAACAGTGAGTCGACATCTCGAAAAGCCCACAATCTGCCGCTGAGTACTACACCTGGCAATTCCCAATATCATTATATTACTTGTTGTGATCCACAAGTCAATACATGTAAACTAGAGTAGAGCTTTTGCTTTAAGAAATAATAAGGATCTACTAAAATATTCACAATACCCATCATTAATATGCAAGTCCCACTATATTTTTAACTAATAGATGGAATTATAGATAACGCATTTCATAATTTAAAGGTTTGAAATATAGATATTGTAGGATATGCATGGAAACATACAGCTTAACATGAAAGGACCAAATATTAATGGTAGATATGTGGGCCACATATTGATTATTTGAATGCTAAAAGTTTTTATATTGTGGGACAACTCAGAAGGCAAAAGTTCGTATATTATGGATGGAGGGGGTGTTTGCAACAGACCCCAAACACGTACTTTAAATTAACTCTTGTCATTTGACACTCTGGTTACCGCTTCAACATAATCCTCATACCAGCCATGCCCCAAATGTACGAATACATTTGTCAGAATATAACTTGTTGACAACAACATAATTCCGTGTTAGCTATTATTGCTAAAGTTAAAAGGAATGATGAGGGGAATGGGAGACCGGTGAGGAGGGGAGGGAGGTATAATTGCAGGATTATATTTTTAGATAATCCAATGGTCTAAAATAGTAGACCCACCTATTTAGGCGTAAATAAAATTGATGGTTAAATGTTCTCCTTATTTCCTTGATATTTCTATGATTTTTTTCTAATTTACTAGAGACTTACAGTTTGTGGCTTATGAGCTCTCAATATAGTATGTTTAGTGGTCCGATATTATATTAAGTACTCATTCCTTCCTAAGATATAAGATAAGGAATTTTAGCATTTGAAATTTGTCCCCAAATATGTAAGAACGATGTCTAGGGTAATACTTTTTCCATCTCTTAATTAACTTTCACTCAATTTCATCACTAATCACTCTCCCAATCCCCAACCATCCTCCCTCTCCTTGTATAATTTTCACTCAATTTTACCTACCCCACCCCCGAACTCCCAATACTCCGTCCCCCTTCATTTAATTTTCAGTCAATTTTATCCAACCATCCTTCTACTCCCCAATTATCTCTCAACATCATAGTTTCTTTTCCTGTTATACTTAGTTTTTGCCAGGAAAAAAGTCTTTATATTTTGGACAGATGGAGTAATAAATTGATTGTGTGCCAACTAAGATTCCAACTCGAGATGTTTGGTTCTCAGATAATGTTGAGATGCATGCACTAATGAATTCAGTCCAACAAGTTTAAATTGGGGAGCCTCGCAAAAAAAATTAAATTGGGGAGAAAAGATAGTTAATTCACTTGTACTCAAATAGATAAATTCAAAAACATATGTAAAGCAAATATGTCTCAAGAACATCATAGCAAAACAAAGTCGACTATAAGATTAGAATTAAAAGTGAAGTTATTTACATATGATCAAAACCAACAACAACACTACCTGAACCCAACAAGCATCCCCCGCACACACCGACCTCAACACATTGAGCGTCTGCGTTTGTACTGTATTTATTTTAAAAAAAAATATTTGCATCTCCCTATCTCCACATCGACACATCGTACACAACCAGCCTCCCCTTGGGCCGCATACACAGCACGATCCTCCTCTCATCCAAGTTCCAACACCAACAATGGATGCGCGTAGAATTCCCTTGGGCAAAGCTGAACCCGAATTGTGTACTCCTTAACCCAGATTTCCTCTTCAGAAGAATCCATCAGAAACCAAAGATCCATCGACGGCAACTGATGAGATCGATCCCGATTCCCGAAGCCTTTCAGTTCGGTCAATGTCCGCAATGGCAGCGGCGACAGATCGGCGTCTTGTTGGGTCTGATGGATGTTGAGTGATCCCCGGAGAGATGGCTTCCATTGCTCGGTGTCGAGGTCGAACGAGACAATGGCGCCGTGTTGGACGCCGCTGCCGTCGTCGTGGCTGTCGAGCTCGAAGAGGAACGCGAACGGCGGTGAACGGGTTGATGACGCGCGCCCTCATGTCGGTCCCGACGACGCAGGTGGAGAGCTCCAGGACGCCGCCGTGCTCGGCGCGCGTCCGCCGCATGACGTCGCCGGCGGCGAGGTCGACGCGTTCAGGACCTCGCGCACCACGTCCTCCGGCATCATGGCGGCTGCGCCGGCGACCACCATGGATCGCTTCCTCGCTCCTGCAAGAGATCGCGGCCGTCTCGGCGGCGGCGTCGTCATCGCCGACGGGATTCGGGGCCGATGGGATTGTGGGATAATGGGAATTTGTGGATATTTCCCTGATGGCAGGACTCTAGTAGGATTCGGAATTTCAGATTCCTCAATCGAAGAGTCGAGATAAAATTTGGAATAAAAACGTAACGTTTGGGCCAAATTTATTTTGGGAATTCCATACCGCATTAGCTTATAGATCTTCTTACCCTGTTTAATCTCCCATCACAAAAGGAATCCGTATTGTTAACATAAGTTTCCAGAATCTACATGATCCAAACATTAATCACCAATTATTGCAATAAAATATCATACTATTCCACCATCACAAAGTTACACCTATGTCAGGAGTACTGTGTTGCCCGCTGTAACACTATAGTAATTAATTAATTAACGTGAGAAGATGGAGTACAAGGAGACGAAACACTATTAGCAGTAGTAAGAATCAGTCCTCGATTATACCAAACATTATATCTATCTATCTATCTGCCCTCTTCATCCGTCAAGTCATCAACGGCACACCACTCTAAACTCCGAAGGCTTCCGGTTCGCCCGCCGGCGTTGGCGCTTCGGCGGAATCCCGTCTCTGCCGCGCCGGTTGCTGCGCGGCGGCGGCTTCTCCTGCATCTGCACCCGGACGCGGCGCGCCGCGGCGGCGATCTGGTCGGAGACGGCGGCGCGCCACGACCGGCACACGCTGACCACGACGGCCTCGCCGGCCTGGAGGTGCTGGAAAACGCCGAGCAGCAGGTTCCTTGGGAGCGTCGCGGGCTCGGCGGCGGCGGCGACAACGGCGGCGCTGTTTTCCTCGCCGCCGGCGGAGGGGGAGGCGGAGGAGGGGGACGCCATGGAGAATCGGAATTTGGTGGTTGGTGTGTTGTGGCGATGTGGTGGTGGTTTTCGTGGCGGGAGTGGTTTGGTTGATGGCGGGAGACAAGAGGACGAGGGGATTTATTGGTTGTTGGTACGCGCGTGTAATTCGAGTTTGTGATGGACTCAAACATTGGAGATTTGGAGGCCCACAATGCTAATTTTGATGGGCCTGAATCCTAGTCTGTTTTGGTAACCACAGTGGCATATTGATCAACCATCTACGCCTTTCACAATTAGAAATAACACCTCCCTCCTCCTCCTCCTAACCCTAACCCCAACCCCAACCCACCGCCGCCGCCGCGCCCGTCCGTCTCTCCTCCTCCTCGCTGCCGCCCGAGCTCACCGCCGAAAATAAATTACCGAGCGATGACGGATCTGGCGCGAGAAGACGGCGTCGCCGCTGCGTCGGTGGCGAGGGCGCGACGACGGCAACTGTGGCGACGTCAACGACACCAACGGCGGCGCGGCGCGGCGCGGCGACGGCAATACCCGCCTACGCAATCTTCGCCGCCGCCTCCCTGGCATCACCGCGCCGTTGTCGGCGGCGGCACCAGCCGACGGTCCGATGACGGAGGAATGGATCCTGTACGGCAGTACGTCACCATTGCCAACCAGCGGCCGTCGGCGACGGGGTTCGGCCGTCACGCGTTCCTCCTCGAGCACCGCTCCATAGCGCCTCAACGTCGTGTGGCCGGCGGTGAGCTCTCCTCCAACACCGTCTCCTCCAGAGTTTTCCAATACCAGAAAATTGTGAAAGGCATAGATGGCTGATCAATATGCCACTGTGAAATTTGTTTTCCAATCTATTTGATTTCATAGGTTGGTTTTAGATTGAATCTTTTAGGTGCCATTGTTGTCTTTTGGAGGATTTAGATAACTTTGATATGCCACTGTTGTCTTTTTTGGAGGGTATAAATAACTTGGCTGATTGGTTTATCGTTTTTATATTTATTTTCATACATTTCCCAATTATTCTGACATGTATTGACTCTCATGATCCCTCTATAATTCCAGCCTACTGTAAATAGCCGATGCACATAATTGTTTTACTTGTTACTTTATATTTAGTGTAACGGTTTTTTTGCTTCTTAGTGTGCATACAAAAAGATGAACAGAGCTTCAGGGTGTATGATCTGATGATCACATTGCAGTATCTTTTTGCTACTTTGCTTAGATTATGGTACTATATAATTTATTTTGCTCTTATAATGTGTATTGTACTAGAAGTATATATATTCTATTAACTTATCCAGCAACAAATAAATGTGTGAATACCAGATTCCAATGCTATAGAATTTAGAGTTGTGATGTTAATTAGCTGCAAAATTTTAGAGTTGCGATGACGGATGGATTCATATGGAGCCTGCAACCTAAGAAATACGAATATTATTGCATTTTCACTCAGTTTCTGTCTATGAAACACTTATTTTTATGGGCAAATCTTGATTACATGCAGCAATGAGCATGAACTTACTAATATTTTTCTTAATGCATATGCTTTTTGGTTTCACGGATCAAGGCTATGCCATTTTTAGCCTAATTTCTTATAACCTTCAAGTTGATTTGGTATTCATTCTGTTGCTTGTCACTGAACAGACCGGCACATTCGATTGTCATCTTTTTTATATATAGTTAGTTGTCTATTTTTTGCATGCTATTTGGTCTACCATTCCTCCCTTAGTTCCTATTGGATATATTACTAATCTCAGTCCTCGCCTTTGCCCCGCCTACTCAGTCATCTTCACCACATGAGGCCTGGACGGGTGCAGCAGCAAGGGGGTAACCGGTCAGCAGCGATCTTCACTGAACGACCGTCCCCACATCTTGAAGGCCCGTTCAATCTCTTCTCCCTTCCAGTACAATCTTGACTGATAAATGATCGCAACAAATTTGACTTCAGTTATTTGAAAAGGAAGAACTGCAAAATGTCTTCAGTTAGCGCATTGTTCTATTTTTTGGACTGGTTGTCATGAAAATCTCACTTTTCTTGTTACTTTTCGTGTTGTGCTGGCTGCAGCTAAAGGTAATAGCATTATCGTTGCCGCTGCTGCCGCCACCACCAACACCTTCGACACCTCCTAAATGTGACGGCAGCGGCAAAGAGACGCCGACACCACTGCCGCCGAAACCACCTGGGGTAAGCAATTCTTAGTGCCTAGATTAAGAGCTCATCATTATATATATGTTTTTCCCTTTAATCATCAATGCACATATATATTACTTTTAATATGTACTGTGCTGTGCACCGTCATGCAATACTGAATTTAGGTTAGCGCGATCGAGCAATTCATACTTGAACCTGCATTTGGTACCACAGCTCTATAACCAGCGCTTGGATTCTAATCGGTACCTTCTGTATGTTTTACTGATATAGGTAGCTACAAGCTCTTTTATCAACCTTCTCTTTCAAGTGCTTGTTTCCAGACAGTTGTTTAATATCATGAGGTAAATATTTTGTACTGATCAGGTCCAAGCAAACTGATTAGTATTCTTAGCATGGATGGTGGTTCAATTGAATAATTAGAAACTGCAACACCGGACAAAATAGGAATACATGAGGTTTGTTAGTTTTCTTCTGTTCTCTGCAAAAAGGTGTAGCTTTGTTGTGGTGCCAAACTTTTTATATCCCTGTTAGCACATTAAAATTCACCTGAGTAAATGGTATGTCCAATAAATGTATATAGAATTTTTTTTTTTTGCTTTTTATGGTGTACGGTTAACTATTAGGTCTTTCTGGTGCTTTGTCATGGATCTGAGCTCTTAAACCAGGTGCTCGAATTTGATCAAAAAAAAAAAAGAAGTGCTCGAAGAAGTTTTCCAACTAAAAATTTGAATGGTGAGGGAGCAGCACAAGACTGGGATAGACGACTGAAGAAGATGTATAGGAATAGAGAAGCCAAAGTTCGTTCCTGTAGCTGGGACTGATGAAAGACATTTTTAGAGTAGCTCAGTTTGCTGCTGCCCCACTGAATTAATTTGCTTCCATATGTGCAGGCAGCTGCAAAGTGTCTTGTCTGCATTCTATATCCATTGGTCCAAAGCCAATGGTTTCACTTTCATTAGCAGTATTGCTTGGGCAGGGAGGCCATCTCATTTTGGCAATGGGAGGTTTAGATCACAAGGTCCACATTTATTGTGGGGATCAGTCAGGCAAGGTTTGTGACTTGATGCTTTTATACTCGTTTTGCTATGCCTCCTTGAATTTCTTGCTATGCCAGTATATGGATTAGTACGCACTGGGAAATCAATATGCTGACTTCTCAACTTGCTTCACAACCAGAGATTCAGAGGTCACCTGCCTTTTGAGCTTGCAGCTACGGGGGCGTTCCTCTTTGGCTGGCCAAAAATCTATATTACTTATTGAACTGACAAATATAAACAAATGGAAATATTTTAATCCAATGACCAATTAATATGCGTCTGGATTTTTCAATGGTAGTTTCATGATGTTATGGCAAAATTATTAGTTTCTTGCAGACATTCTTGGGGCATTTCTACTGACATATATCTATGATCTGAAAGTTTAACAGCATATAAACTCTTCAGAAAGGATTTAATTCTCAATCGAGGAGTTCCACTATTAACAATTGGTTTGTGCATGAAGTCTTGATTTGAATTCTTGCCAGACAGTTAATTTGAGGGTGTAATCTGATTTCTGTAATTCAATATGGTGTATTGATATGGTTGTGTAGAGAAATAGTGACTGTTGTATTCAACTATTGCAGGAGAAGAACGAGTACTCCAAAGCACTGAATATTTAACCTCACTGTTGTTTGTATCCTCTTCTTTCCAAAGCGCTGAATAGTATTCCAAAGCACTGAATATTTAATTGTTGCTTGATTTCCAAAGCACTGAGTAGTAGTACACAAACAGGAGTAAATGATGAGTAGTAAGAGTAGTACAGTGTGCAGGAAATTTACTGGGATCAATTTTAGACAAATATATTTATTATCGTTTATCTCAACATTGCAGCTATGTATGGTTGTGAGGATAAAAGCCAAAATTGGTAGTATGAAAACATGAAGTTTTGGTCGAGAGATTGAGGATAATGTCAGGATTATAGGAGCAATACATTTGTGCATGCATGCTCCAGTGCATGATGTAATCATGGATTGGGTGATTATCCAATGGTAATCAACGAAGATTATGTATTATACAGAGTAAACTGATGTTCAGCTTAGTGCATTGACATTTTTTTTATCATTGTCTATGGTGTTGAGAAGATCGAATTAATTGATACGTAGACCTGCAAAGCTCCTTTTATTTTTTTTTCCACCGTATTATTTTCTTTCCATTGCAACGCCGACGCCAACTCCTGGCGCGTCACCTGAAATGAACATCACCTAAAATGAACGTCTGATTGCTAGAAATATAAATTTTCTTTTGATTATCTAATTCACATTTTTAAATATTGCCGTAGCGTTAGCACGGGCCGATTACTAGTTAATAAAGTGAGAGAAGAAAAAAAATTAGTGTCTTATGCATGAAACCAAGTCTACACTTACATCAAGATCTTAAGAAAACAGTGAGGACAACTGTTTTTTTTTACTCCCAATCCGCTACATACATGTGTCTTTCTCATCCATAAAACACGTATGGATTCAATTAAACTTCTCTATAGAACTATCATAGACACTATGCACTGGGGATGATAACGTCAATGAATATTTGTTGTCCTCTCTCAACTCTAGACACTGACATGGATATCATGGGTTATGGTTGCCCTAATAAGATAATATATAAGATATATTTCGTAATGTAGATCCATGATCGTGAATAATGAAAAAGAGAGACGTACAGACAATGAAAAAGTAGCGAAGAAAATCAGTGAATCACTAAAAATTAGTTATAAACTAAAGACAATTAAATCAACTCCAGATTATACTACAATAAGTGTGAATCAGAAATGTAAGTAATTTAAGACATGATCGTGTTTTAATTACGTGGACTCTTGCACAGTCCAGCTTCACGGAGAGCACGCAGATATTCGTCGTGTGACAGTACTTGGACTTTAACACTTTGACAGACTACTTATTACTCCTGTAATAACCACAAAATTAGTTAGCTAATCTGATTTCTAACCAGAGAGGGTTTTCATAAATGCATGCCACGACCAGTTTCAGAGTTACTATACTACTATAGCTCGATCAGCCTTTGTGGTCGACGGATTTGATTGGTGATCAAATTTGCAAGTGCAAGTGTGCAACCGCTCCGATATATAGATGCCCTCAGACCTAATAACATTTGCTAGAGATAACAAGACAGTTACATGCATTTAGGTGTCATCAAACGAATTTATTTATCAATAGCGACTTTTTTCCGTTCAAATTAAGTGCCATAATTCTATCGATTCCTATCAGGACGGTTGGGGCAAATTGTGATCGCCATTTTATTTTGGTTTTCAGCTTGGGAATAAAAAACCTTGTGCAACATTCCACATATGAGTATCTTAACGTTGTGATTGTGAGTTACGGCTCATAAGCCAAGAGAAAATGAATAAAAAAATAAAAATAGTTTACAGATAAAAATCTTATAATTGTCATAAAAAGAATCGGAGGACTTTTATTGATTTGCAAAAAAATCAAATCCTTTAGATTCTATTCATTTAGTGCCATTTGGATTGAAGAAACGACACTTTAAAAAATCCTACGAATTTGGTTTCCTACGCCTCATTCCAAAAGAAAATAAGCATCAGTTTCAGCCCATGTTTTATTATTTTTCTTTGAGATGTCAAATGCACTCCTCTTCCCTCGCTGGCTACTCCCTCTCTAGCTTAAACAAACTTTCTTTAGAAATTCAAATCCTATTTTTATTTTCTATGAACTATCAAGAGGTACTAATATTGTTATGTTTCAAAATAACGTGGGTTCTACAAAACATTCCATTTAATTCATAGGTCTGCATGCCCGTTTATGGGTGTCTGCGTCTATACCGTTTTTTTAAAAAAAATCATAATACATTTTAGGCCTTGTTTAGTTCACAAGAAATTTTGCCCAAAAACATCATATCAAATCTTTTGATAGATGTTTGGAGCATTAAATATAATTAAAAAAATAATTACACATTTTGCATGAAAATTACAGGACGAATCTTTTGAGCCTAATAATTAGCCCATGATTACCATAATTGCTACAGTAACCCACACATATTAATGACGGGTTAATTAGACTTAATAAATTCGCCACGCGGTTTTAGGCGAGTTATGAAATTTGTTTTTTCATTCGTGTCCGAAAACCCTTTTCGACATCCAGTCAAACGTCTGATGTGACAAAAAAAAATTCTTTTCGCGAACTAAACAGGCCATCACTGATTATACGTCTCGATAATCATGCGTTTCAAAGTAGCCCAGACTTGTTGGAATATGTAGGGATTTCACATATAATTTTAATAAAAATTAAAATTCATTATATCAAACAATTTTTTGAACTACGATTGATCAGAAATCTCTGTCAGAATGGATGAATCTCACAAACTGTTACATTCCTAAGATTGATGGACACACGTGAAATCTTGGATTTATGCCTTGATAGAGCTGGTGTACGCAGCATCGCACACCTAGCCATTTGACAGCACACTAGCTTGTGCTTGTGGTCTTCTCAAACGTTGATTGATACTCCTAGAATTCACAAGTTGCGATCTCCTCCCGGACTGACCTTATGTTCACCCGATTTGTGTCATTTTTCTTCGAACATAAGAAAATTACATATACATACGGCAGCACTGTTCCCATACAGTAGCATCTTTGTCAGCCATCAAATTTTCATTTAGCATATGACAGTGGCAAGGAGATCAAGCATCGAGTCAATCATGGTTAAGACGACTTTATGATGTCATTCCAGTGCTTCACTCTATTGCACACTTCATAATGCTTGGATAAATTCATGCAAAACTCCTACATTCCAAAAAGGACGAACAAACAGGTTAGGGTGATTCCTACGCCGTGCAAGCCAACACCACACTCACGCCTACATGCGGAGTGGATGAAATTCTCCGCACCTCATCGGGCATGACTCAAAAGAGAAACTTGTGTCGACTGGGACCAATCCACACGTGCGAACCAGCCTTCTCAAGTAAAAACAACCTTAACTAACACCAATAAAGTATTCTCCACAAATATAATCTTTGGTAGAAACACTCATATAATTCGTGCGAGGCATTTAACTATTTGCTACTTTTACGGAGAACACTCTAACTGAGTCTATAACAAACAGGGTCGACTGAGTCACTGACAACGGGTACAGATGATATTCATATGCCATCATATCCGTAAGAATGACAAAAGATTAATTATTTCAAATTCGTGCATGCATGCATGAACGCGAAGTGTGCATGGATAAGTTCGACACTGTACTGGAGAAAACAAATTCCCTCAAATCATGACAAAATAAATACTCCACTCCAGCATAAATACTTAATTTTTTTTTGCTAAAATCACGTCACCAAAATAAATACTCCTATACTAGATTCCAAACGGAGAATTTACAACGCCACGTCACCACGCCTTCCCGTTCCCATTCCGGTCCGGCAGAAAGCAGTGCGCGCGGCACAGGCGCACAAGCCACCAAAGTGCCCAACCCAACCCCCACAATCAGCCGGTTTTCCGCTTGCCGCCCTCCCCGCCTCGCATCAATCCATCCTCAGTTCCTTTCCATCCACACTTCCACTGTTCCACAGCCTGCAACACGTATACATACAACGCACACCTACAAACCCACCACTCCCCTGATCCCCCTCTATATATTTCCTTCCCGCTCTCGCTCCATCCATCCATCCATCCACCAATACCTATCCAAGAATGGATCATCGCCACCACCGGAGGAGGCTACCATCCGTCACGTCGCTGATGATCATCATCGCGACGGCGATGGCGGCGGCGGCGGGTGTGGTGTCGGGGGATTTTGCGGCGGACAAGGCGGAGTGCTCGGACAAGCTGATGGCTTTGGCGACGTGCCTGACGTTCGTGCAAGACGGCGCCGGGGCGGCGGTGGCGCCGACGCCTGACTGCTGTTCCGGGCTCAAGACCGTGCTGCAGACCAGCCGCAAGTGCCTCTGCGTGCTCATCAAGGACCGTGACGACCCAAACCTTGGACTCAAGCTCAACGTCACCAAGGCGCTCTCCCTCCCTTCCCTCTGCAAAGCCCCAGCAAACATCTCCGACTGCCCAAGTCAGTAACCGATCGAAACTCTGAATCTATTCTTAACTTTTCTTCTTTGGTCTGAATTATGATTGGTGTGTGTGACGATTAGTAGTATGAGTATACTCTTCTTTCTGAATTTTGTTTCGGAATTCCGGAAATATTAGATAAGACACCTTTCCGGTTACAGGGTGGTATTCTTTAATTTGTCCGTGTTATTACCGGTAAAAGTGGTATTAATTTCTGATTATTTAGTTATATGACCAATAGGAAAAGAAAAGGTCTAAGCCACATTAAATTGGTCAAATTATTGACCCCTGTCTCGTCCATCTCTCTCTGAATTTGTTATAGCCACTTAATTGTTTCTGATTTAGTATAGTTATATACCCCTTCCTTTTTTTTTTGAGGGGGTTATATATATACCCCTTCCTTATGAATTCTGTTTCTGATCAAAAGCACGAAATTAAACTGCATTACATGACGATTAATCACTGAAAGAAACAACTTCTACTACTACTCTGATTGCAAGAAATGGATCCATCTGCACGCACGCAAAATCGGGCCCTTAATTTGTTCCCATATATCATATATATAGGCTGATAGCAACACGTCACAAACCATTTCATGAGCGGCCAAATTAGCGGCCTTTTCGGCGCCGGGCATGCTATGTGATCGATAGATTGGTCCGTGACGATATCCGTCATGATTGTGAGAGATATAATCGAGTGTTTGGCCACATAGCTAGTTGGCGGCTACAGATACCGATCGAGCTGGACTAGTTTCGTTTGGTCCCTAGTGGTGGTGGTGGTAACAATCTACTCTTTCAACTACTTGTTTCTTTTTAAAACCTAACTAGTTAATGATTGCAGCAGAATTTTTACAAACCCGTTCTCTAATTGCTAACCTCTCCCAGTCTCATGAGTGGATTCGTCGGTTTTGACAAAACCGTTGAAAACCAGTCAAATTTGAACAAATCTGTCGAAATTTTGGGATTCTGTTTTAGTTTTTTTTTTCCTAAAAAAATAGCCAGTTTACCGAGTGGATTGTTGAGAACTTCTAAATTTCGTGAAAATCAAGCAGTTTTTGCAAATTTTGTGAACCCTGGATTGGACAGTTGGAGACTTGGAGTATGTACAGTGCAAATTATTTTGGAGACGTACAGATGGCTATATTTGCTGATTAACTGAAAATTTCATGTATGTTGTAGTAATTAAACATGAGGGTTTTACATGTTGCTGATTGCATAAGTGGTTTATAATTACTGGTTGGTTTTTCATCTTAAATATAATTGTGGGTGGTAAACTGGTAATCTGCAGGACTGTTGAACTTACCACCCAACTCCAAGGATGCACAGATCTTTGAGCAGTTCGCCAAGCAGCAGGGAGCCATGCAGGGCAGCCCCAGTGCATCCCCTGGTCAGTGTTCATCTTTTCTCTTTCCTAATCCTATACAGTACTTAACTGATTTCTTATGTATATAATAATCAATAAATTGGATCCAAAATTAATGATTTTTCTTTTTCTGAAGTTATATGACCATGAATCATCATGTTGTTTACTTGTAAATATCAGTGATGGGAGCACTAATTCCAAAATAGATGGAGAAAAGCTGCTAGTACCATTGATAGAGACTTACTGAGACAACTGTAGAAAATTCATTGACTAACACCGACGTAGGCGTCAGTGCAGCCAAGTAGCCAACCAATCTCTGGAGATTTAACTTCCCAAGTTGTTGACGAGAACCGATTGATAGCAAGTCGTAAGGTTGCCCTGAATAAGATGCCAAAGCAATTAATTTGATGGAGGCCAAAAGGATCTGTCACAATAATAGTGGACTACAGTTGCTGATCCGTCAGCGTCCTAAGCATGGAGCGACGTGAGAAATAATCAGTGTGCGATACCAGCCTTTCCCTAATGCTGTAGTGCCGTGCCTTTTGATCATTCTATTTTGCAAACTTGCAACACATGATCGTGGCGTTTTGCATCTTCGGTTGTAGAGATCGGATGTTACTGTTCCACTATCTAAAGAAGAAGGTAATGAATGGCCTCCCGTGAACAAATTATGGCAGTCAAGGTATATATAGGCCAAAAGAGATAATTAGGTGTGTCGAGATGTTATAGTGGTAGGGGGTGCAGTTTCAACCTCATGATCATTTCAAATCATAATTGTCTAGCGTTTTAATTTTTCAAAAAAAAATATTGGAGTGGCATGTCAAATTAGCAACTACCTCTGTCCTAAGTATTGTCCATACACGAAATCGGAGCTCTTATATTTTAGGATGGAGCATAGGAGATAGTACTACTTCTGTTTTATAATATAAGAAATACAAACTTTTCTAAAATCAAATTTCTCTAAGTTTGACTAAGCTTATAAAAAAACTTAAAACAATAATTATAACATAAACTAATCTCATTAAATAGAATGAATATATTTTTATACCATATTTGTTTTATGTTGAAGAAATCGCATGTTTGTCCATAATTAGGTCAAAGTTAAGCAACTATAATTTTAAAAAGGTTAAGACGTCCTAAATTCTAAAAATAAGGGATTAGAAATATAGTGGGATATACCAACATCTCAATATCTCGTAGAGATGATACCAACTACCAATAGCCTTCATATACTTCAAGTAATTCATGTAGGAAATGAAGTACTTTACCTAAAATTCTATAACGGTAGAGTCTCTACCGAAAATGTAAACCTTTTTCATCATAAAAAACTATAAAATTATGTGCACAATATGTTTCCAAAGGGAGTCCTATCTACTCCTGAACCTTATACCTGAGAGGACTCAGGAATGTCTGAAACTTCTGGTTCTGCCTTTTGGAGAGTGGAGTTTAATTAGTTAGCCACTCTAATAGTCTAATTCAGGATGATTAATCTGTTCCTTTGGTTCCTCATCAGGTGGGTCGAGTGCTCAGGGCACCGGCGCGCAGAAGAGCGGTGCTGCGGCCCCCGCGTTGGGCCGGTGGTTGGGAGTGGACGGAGTTGGTGGCGCCGGCGGAGGCAGCGCACGCGCGGTGGTTCTCCTCCTCTTCTCCGCCGCCGTCGTTCCACTCGCCGCGCCTCTCCTCCTCGCCCTGTGACGACGACGGTGACAGCAGCCATGACTAATAAACGGGTCAGATTAATCCCAACCGTTAGCGTGTAGATGAACGGCTCTGAGTGAGTGAGTGAGTGGTATTGCCGACTTGTAGGACAAAATGTGGTGTTGTTTATGTGTGATATTGATTTGATGGTTGTGAACTTGTGATGATAAAAAAGCAATATGGAAAGATGTTGATTTGTGATGAGATGGAGCATGCGCGCTGTGTACGTGTTGGGTTCTGGAAGAAAAGGAATGTGAAGATGCGACTCTGCATCAACTGCCGTCATTCATCCGTAATCATATATGCATGAATAAAGTGGCTATAAGCAATACCCTAAAAAATTGTCAAAACACAAGCACCATAATCCCATTTAGATGTACTTTCGTGGCAGAAAAAGGGAAATAATTAGTGTGTAAATTCCTCGCTGTTAGCATTGTTTACATGTACAACTCCAGTGAACCTAATGAATCAATATAATTCGGCATGCTGTTGAGCTACTTAACTGAAATTCACATCGAGAATACATGGACCATGAAGATTCTTTATTAAGTTGGTCGCATGTACAATTGATTAGGAGTCCTCAATCGATCGGCTTAATGGAAGAGGCCGGCATGATCATCTCGTCGATTGCAATGTGTCTGCTGCCAAATGCAGTTCATATATATATATCTATCCATTTCGATCATAATACTTTTCATTCCATCATCCTGCATCATAATTTTTCAGCACTAGCTATACATTAATACGTAGTATCATTTACTACATTTATATCCCGTGTACTTGCATTGCGCATAACGTGCAGCCACCGGATTATATTCATTACGCAATCACTTCTGAACTGCATGCTTTGTGAGATCAGAAGAATATCATTTGAGATTGTTGTTTTATAGCGTTTGATCATTCGTCTTATTCAAAAAAATTATACAATTTTTATTTATTTTATTTGTGATTTGCTAGATAATCAAAAGTACTTTATGTGTGATTTATCCTTTTTTGTATTTGCAATAATTTTTTGAATAAGATGAAGGATCAAACGTTACAAAACAAAAACCCAAAACGACAAATATTTTAAGACGGAGGGAATATTCAGAAACAGCAGTACACGCCTACTCCTATGTCATAGTAGAGTACTCCTACTAGATACAGACTACAGAAGTACATCTGTACCTGTACTGTCGAGCAGACGCGTAGCCAACGAAGTTTTTCATTAAAAGGTTGCAGTGCCATGCGAGCAAGGTTAGATTGTTTGAAAGAACCTCAGTAAGTTCACAACACTACTGGAAATTGAATTTGTTCCAAAAATGCAGACAATTTGTATCCAACATAACGGAGGGCAGTAATATTTTACTGCGTTCACCTTTTTTAAGTAGTGGATCAGGGGAGAATTGGTTTACCATCAGAGGCTATTTCAATGACAAATTTTTATGTTGGTTGACCCGTTTAATACAACTCATACTTCGAGTGTGGAGCCGAGGAGCTATAAAAATGCATCTTTATCTTTATAGCGTAATTATTAAGAGCTGAATTGCAACTTCATTTTATATTTTATAAGATCTCCAAAGTGTTTAATAGAGCTATAGCTCTATGAAACAAGAATTTTAGAGTTAGAGTTGTACTAAAAGAAACTTAAGTAAAGTTTTGCCCTTTTTTATCCGATGAGCTATTTTTTATCTACTCATGCCTCAGCTCTTGGTTGTTTAATATTCTTTCTACTAAAAATCGGCGGTTAAATCATTTCTACAGGTAATAATACGTACTGCCACCGAAAAGTAGTTCGTTTTAATTGGGAGCATGCAATCGTAGCACCTTCCTCAAAGAAAAAAAATCGTAGCACCCCCATTAGAATGGGCCGAGGCGAGGGACTGTTCCGCATAGTGCCCTATCGTTCCCCTCCAACTCCAAGATTTGATAATTACTTTTACTTTATCTCTTTCAAAAAACGCAATTGCCTTTCATAAAGGAAACCCTCAACTCAGTAGTGACCCTTACCAACAGAACAGTGCCACAGTTAGAAGCCTAGAAGTTCCAATTTGCCTATGTAGTATAGTACGAGTAGAGTATGTACCGTCTGCCTTTGCTTCAAGCTTCAACTTCTCTGCCCTGAAGCTAAAGTTAGACCAAACAACTACTAGCTAGCTTTTTTCCCATCAGTGCTGCACGAAACAAGGTTTGTGCCCAAACTCCGAATGGCAGTTCACCGCAAATAAAACTTAGCTATATCCATAAAACTGTTAAAAAAAGGGGTTTATACTTTATAGTAGTACTTAAGGAGCTCTGATATGCATAACTACTCCTGGGCCTTTGGTTTTTGGAGTTGGAAGTGTTCCGTAATGGTATTGGGCCTCTAGCACCGAACAGAAGAGAAACTGGGCTCACTCCTCCGTTAATTGGACCTCTTGCTACTTTTTGGTCGTGTTGGGCCTCTTGTTGCAGTGAGCAGAATAGATAGAATTACCGGGTGGTATATTTCTGGTCCGCGACGCGGCTTTGATCGGAAAATAAGGCTCCTTACGTGAAACGGAAATGTTCGTTCGCGTGCGCACCAAAGACCAAATGGACAAACGCGATTCTTACCAAAACTCAAGAATTTTACAACGCCTACTAGCTTCTTAGGCCTCGTTCATATCAGCTAATTACTTTGGATTATTTGTTGCACGAGAAACGGAGAGGATCATTAGTGTATGATTAGTTAAGTTTTAATTATTATAAATATGAAAAATAGATATATTTGATTTTCTAAAAGAAACTTTTGTATAGAAATTTTTTGCAAAAAACATATCGTTTCGTAGTTCGGGAAGCGTGCTCTCGGAATCCGAAAAATAGCTAAGCTCACAGGTAGAAAAAAACGGGGCCTTAAAGTAATTGGCTGGCCGGCCGTGACGGCGACAACTGTGAAAATCAATGCCGGGAGCTTAGTTTCGATGTGTGCATCTGGTGTAATGCACATGACAACACGAGGGGAAATTGCAATGTTTGCAATTCAGGTTAATTTCGTTGTTTGGTACAATTCCTATGCTAGGAGTGCAGTGAAGCTGAACTTTAGAAGTACATAGTTGTAGTTTCACTGTATATTAATCAAATTCGCAAAACCATTTGGTATATCTCTATTTGAAAAGAATTTTTAGAGTTGGGTCCATAACAAATAGACCCTAGAATAGGAACGAAGCTACATTAATAGCGTTAGCGTTGTGTCAGTTGGCACCGATGGTTTCCAGTAAACTCTATAGATAAAACGATAAAATGTTTATACATATGATATAAGAAAAAAAAATGGTGTGAACTGATAGGTACGTTATGACATAAATGAGCCATTTTTCTGAATCTGCCACTACTATGGTCTTGACCAAAATTTTAACAAACAGAACTAATTAGTAGATGCAAACCCACAAAAAAATAATAATCAAGGACTAAAACAAAGAGTAAAATACGAAGGTATACGACAGACTACAGAGAGAGTACAAAAGTACAAACAAAACCATCAATGGCCCATTTCCAACGCCACATTACAGGTGCCAGCTCACCATCTCGGCGAGGAAATAAAACTTTACTTTAGGTACACGACCCAATCATAAAACCAAATCATTTCATTTATTCGAAAATAAAACAAAACAAATCTCCAAATTAAACCAAACCAAACCCAACCATTCCAACTTCCAACTCCGCCATTCCCCAACCCAAATCATTCGCCGATTCCGCGGCTTCGTTGGATTGACGAAGCAACAACCACCACCTCCCCCACCACCAACGGCGGCGCCGGCGACGAGAGGAGGCGGCCCATTGTCCTCGCGGAGGTGTGGTTTGAGGTTTGAGGCGCTGGATCTCGGATGGCGTCGGCCAAGTCGTCGCGGTCGCGGCCGGCGGGGCACTCCGGGGTGTTCCCGGTGAGCGGCGCGGTGGGTGGAGGAGGAGGAGGAGGGGAGAAGGTTTATAACTAACCAATTTGTGCAGCTTTTCAGGTCCAATGGGGAGAAAAATGCCCAACCTTTGTTG